>CAJFCO010000174.1:6714-18108 GCA_904066015.1 Synergus gifuensis | reverse complement strand
TATTATTATTATTATTATTATTATTATTATTATTATTATTATTATTATTATTTTGAAAAAGTAAAAATTGTAGAAAAAAAATACGGGTTATCTGAATTTGCTTACATTATAAGTAACACATGCCCTTAAATGAGGCGATTGAATTCAAAAAATGAGATAAATCGATTTATATTTAAATATCGAATTTCGGATCGATTTATTTCGATATAGTGAAGATAAAATCGATTAAAATTGATATTGGAATTAAACGTATTAATTTTAGAATCAATTTATATATCGATATATCAACTTTACAATCGATTCCAATCGATATTCAAATTAATATTTCGAGTGTAGAATCAAATAATTTCTGTAAATTGGCTTTAAAATTCATATATCAATTGTTGAATCGATACTATACAATCTATTCAAATCTATATATCGAATATGGAATCGATTTATGTAGACGTTTTCATTCTAAAATATATTTTTACCAATGTAACAAATATATAATCGATTTTTATCGATATTTCGAATCATTTTCATAGTAATAATTCAATATCGATTCAAGAATCGGATTATTTGGCCCTTTGGAAGAAAATTAAAAGCTTTGTAAAATAAAAACTATTACATTCTCTGATAAGAATGCAAAAACTTCTTAATAAAAAAAAAAACGAAGATGCGAATCGCAGTGCGATATTTTGAATTCAAAGTCACTTGTCTCCGAGTGCGATGAAATTGTCGCGACTCGTCTGGGGAATAAGAAGCGTAAGACAACAATGAAGTAAGTAAATTGTATCCTGACGACGAATTATGGAAAATGTCGGTGTTGGCGATTTTAGAGATCGGTGTGCCCCAAAACGCGGCACACCCCCTCCTCCTAAGAGTCTTCCATCATGCGGGACGAAGACTCTAGCATTTCCGTGAGAAAGGCGTCGATCGGCATGTCGCCAATTAACTTGAAAAAGAAAAGGTGCTCAAGACATTTAAGACCGATCGACCTTAACGACGGCAGACGCAGCAACAGTTTCGCGAATCTGCCAGGTTCGTCCGGCTTTGTTGTCCTTGTATATTCCTCTAGAGCTGCATAGACTTTTTCCCTCAAAAGATCAACTTCTGTTGCTGACTTCAAACCTCGTACCTCAGGATTGAAGAGGATGATTGTCCTGAAAGCATTAAGGGAAGTAAATGTATTAGATGAGAATTTATTTCGATTTATTTTGTTCAAATAGTGTCTCAATTTTGAGACTAACCTCAGACAACCGAGTTCTGTCTTGTCCATCTTCATCTCGCGCATTTTCGCGACCAATTCTGAGAGTACACGATCAAAAATGTGTCCCACGCCGGACTGCTGGGCTGTATTTCTGAAGATTGTGATGCCACTTGTCAGGACGATTGCGTCCTTGGTGTCAACGGATCTATGCGAGAAAGCAGCAATCAATAACTCGTTCCAACCTGCCCTCAGTAACCGTACTTGATCCTCGATTGGCAAAGAGGTGAAATGTGGAATATGTTTAGCCCATTCGACCAGTTGATAAAGCTGTTTGTTCGTTGCAATGCAAATATTAGAAACCGGATTCTGAAAATAGAAATTTCGACATTCATGGGAAATAAATAAAGAAGGAATTATTTCAAAAAACTACCTCGTAGTTTCCTTGATTCTCGACCTTGCACTCGACTCTGTTCTCGGCGTCGAGAATTCGTTCAACCGGCATGTCGGAGTGAAGACTGCTGGTGCTCTCAACCTCACTTTGATCTCGTTCCTTGGTCCTCTGGCGTTCCTCCTGGACGGCTTCCCTCTTCATTCCCATTGCCAAGCATTTTTGGTACCGACAATACTGGCATCGGTTCCTCTGTCTTTTGTCAATAATGCATGTCTTCTCTTCTCGGCAGCCGTAGGAGAGGTCCTTCCGTACTGTCCGTTTGAAGAAACCTTTGCAGCCTTCACAACTGCAATAATAAAGGAAATTTATATTATCTCGTGCATGCTTTTTATACAAAAATAATTATTTTTCAAAGGTCATTTATCAGGGTTCAATGATCAAGGGCTAACGGTCAAATATCAAAAAACAAGGATCAAAGTTAAAAATGCAAAGGTTAAATATTCAGGGTCATGTGTATAAGTTCAAAAATCAAAAGTCGATGGTGAAGGAAGGAAGCTTAAGAGACTTTTGATACCTTTTATTAGCACCACAAAGCAGTTTAAAGGTCTAAATCTATTATTTATTATAAGTTTAGAAATTCATATTAAATAATAAGTTATCTATATGTTAAATTATTTACATTTCTTTCTAAGCTTCATATACATTTTTCAAACTGGACAGATTTACTCTACATGGAAGGAGGAGAAAAGGCTAACATTTTCATATGTTGCAACTTTAAATCTTCGGGATTTAGTAAAACTCGATATTTATCGTCAACCACCATCTCATTTTTCTTGCAACCCGTAATCCAGAGAACCTCAAAGTCTGGCGCCGCTTTGCGAGGACGCTAATGCAGGAGATTTATTTAAAGGCTTCCATAAAGTCTCTCGCATAAAATATTCTCACAGGCATTTTATCTCATACAAACGAGCAGATTGTCGTCTTCTCTTTTCAAGTGCAAAAACTTCTGAAACATGCTTCTGATTATTGTTTGCGATAATCTCGATATTCTCGATGGATTCGATACACACTACAGTCAACACAGTGTCTATTTTTATCAGGGTGTCTATAAAATTAAGTTATATTTTTAATTTTTTAATAAGTTTTAATGGTTTATCATCGTAAAAAATTCTTTTTCTGACTTTAACTCATCGCTTTGCACAAAGTCAAGGATATTCCAATATCATACGCAATTCCGTCGGATTAAGATGCAGTATCGTAAATTTTCTGGGCGACCATAAACCGACATGCGAAGATGGTAAATTTTTTAATAAAAAAATACAGTTGAAAAAATACACGCTTCAACAAAAATAAATTCTCTGCTCGGAGATTCTGCATTCACTTCGCATTTTGGATGTCTTCCAATTTTCGAGAAAGATGAAAAAAATTCGGAGAATTAAGTTACTGAAGAAGAAAGAATTATATTTTGACGTTTAAAGGATATATTGATATTCACAATATTTAAATCTCAAATTCAGGTTCGAGACGATTGCAAAATTTCAAAAAATAAAGTTTGTTAAAGGATTTCGAAAATTTGCATACCCGGTATATATTATTTTTATGGTATTAACTTCCACGTAGATAAAACTTTGTAACGGTGACAATATATAAACCCCTAAAATTGTTGTTTATCTTTTTAATGAAAACCTTGAAAATTTCCACGCCATTTCGACCCAATCCAGTTTTAGAAATAAGGATAAAAAAGTCGATTAAAGTCTTTAAAATTAAATCTCATAAATTTCATCTCGTCCGGCAAATTTTTCAGAGCACGTGATAAGCACTTTGAAATTCTAACAACGTGATAAAGCGTCTGAAGACTTTCTTTCTACTTTTTAATCACTGATATCACATGCAGATGATACCATAAAATATTGAATTTCTTTAAGTAATCAAAAAAAATTCATCGCCTCAATTGTTTCGGAAAATAAATAATTTCACAAAAAAATTAACTAAAAGTACGATTTAATTGAATTTAAAATTACCCATTTACTTTTACTATCAGCAAGCAGCAATTTGTTCACTTTTAATTGTACTAATTAGCGATCTCTTGAACACAAGTCGAGGATCCTTGAACGAGTCGACCCTTCTGAAATTAGACTTTCCTCTTCGTTTATTCTCAATCCAAGTGGTTACAGTCTACAAACTACACTATGCATCTATATATTTACATCTACATCTACATCATCTACATCATCTACATCTACATCTGCATCTACATCTAGATCTACAGCAATATATTGTTTAAGCGTGTGCATAATGACGTCGTTGTGCCATAATTATGCTTTTCACTTCGCAGAAAATTATGATGATGTCGTGCGGTAAATTGCGAACTGACAGGCAGCTCGGAGGCCATCAGAGCAAGGAATAATCGTCTTCATCAACATCCCTAACGTATTTCACTACCTCCTGCTGGCTTTGTACAGTAAGCGATACCTATTTTCCACCCACTACCTGCTGATGACCAAGGAGTGATGATCAGGTCACATTAACTTTCCAACCATCGCCTACTGACTTCTTCACACAGTAAATGGATCCTTCATTTTCCATTAACACCCAATTTTTAACCACCACCTGCTAACCCATTAATGACATCTGTTTTCGTGAGGTCTTTTACAGTAAGCGACTCAACTACTTTCCAGCTACCACCTAAATTCCATCTAACAATTGCTGACTTATGCAATATGTAAGTGGCTTCCACCCTTTCCAGCCATCGTCTACTTAATGTCTTCAGAATAAGACTCAAGTTGCATAAATATAGTAAAAACTCTATTTTTCCTAATGTTTATCATTATTTTACAAAAATTCGTACGACCGAATAACTAATTGAAATGTTTTTTATTTGCCTGAATTATTACTATTTATCCTAAATAAAACATTTTTCAGTAAACAAGTAATGTTTATTTTTCTAAGTTTTCATCTCTCCCAATTTTTAATTTTCCGAATTACCGCATGTTATAATTTTTATTTTTCAGAATAACTATTTGTTATATTATAAAATAATTTTCTGAACATTTTCATATATAACTCTCTGCTGAACGATCCTGTAAATTATGTTTACGTGACTAAAAAATAAAATATTATTTTTTCACGACGCATATTTTCCTTAAAAGAATGTTTTCACAGATGACAGATACCGACGGAAAAATGAGTTATAAATAAATGTTATCGCTCAATTCTTGAAGCTGGATTAAAGGCGCTCAACTTTTCTAGAATATTTTATCACATTTGATATTGGGAAAAGCGAAAATCTATCCATACCTATCCTTGTATAATCATTTCAATCTTTTTATATCTCTCTTTAATTATTCAGATTATACTGACACAGGGGCGGGTTCAGGGGGGGGGTTTAGAGGGTTCAACCCCCCCCGAAACTTTTGACATTGTTTATCCAACCTAATAATAATAATAATAATAATAATAATAATAATAATAATAATAACAACAACAACAACAACAACAACAATAATAATAAACATACAAAAAGTCGATGTATTGTCCATGGATATTTTAAAAACCCCCTCCGAAATATTTTTTCTGGATCCGCCCCTGTACTGACAAAGATTGAAAGGGATATAGACGAATACACGAGAAATAAATAAGGAAATTGAAGATATAAAGTTATAAATTTAACAAAGATATTGGAAAAGATAGAGTTGGATTAACAAGAGATAGATTGGGATAGAGCTCTTTTGGATGAGTGAGGCTGGCGTCCCATGATTGCGTTTTGCGTTGCGACATAATGAGAGAGAAAGAAGCAGAAGTATACTTTTGTCTTCTTTTCCCTTATTATGACGCAATGCAAAACGCAATCCATGGGACGCCACCCTGATACTGATTTTTACATCACAACTCTTAAATCCTTCATTAACTCCATAGACTAATTGTAAGCGTTGGACCGCGAACTCTATGCACGTAGATTCGCGTTCCCATAGACAGGGGCGAATTAGAGATTTACGGGGCCCGGGACTATAATGAATACGGGGCCCCCTTAAGGGCAGCAAAATATGACCATTTTATGAATATAAGTAAAAACTATGTTGTTATTTTTATAATTTATTATCGCAAATATTGTTCCTTTGGTACTTGTATAATATTAAAAACTACAAATTATTATATAATTAAAAATACTTTTTTATGGATTTTGCACAATATGATATTCTTTTATTCGACCTCGCAGGGCCCCTTGGATGTGGGGGCCCGGGGCTATAGCCCCTGCTAGCCCCCCTCCACCCCCTTTAATCCACCACTGCTCATAGATGCGGATTTTCAGTGTTACATGTGTTAGCGGTAAGATTAGAATAATATTTATGTACAAAATATGATATTTAATATATTATTAAAGTTCAAAATTTGAAAATTAATAATTTTAAAACTAAGGATAGAAAAAGATTAAAATTTTTTTGAAAGGATAGAAAGAGATAGGAAAAGATAGAGCTTAGTGAAAACGATGGATACACACAAAATTAGAAAAAGATAGCTCTTGGTGAATGCAAAGTGTACACTTCGACTATGCCAATTATATTATTTATTAGAATTTGCGCGTCCAACAATTTGAATTGACATGACAATGATCCTTTTGCTTAGGATCTAAAAGAGTAAGACAGGCGTGTCAAGTTTCTAAATATGAAAGTAATATTTCCCGTCACAGAAGACACGGACTGCTGGGCACACGTGTTTCACGCATGCTCGTGGAACTTGGAAGATATAACATATATGCAGACTCCCTTCCCCTCCTGCACTTCCTTCACCATTTTACCCCTGAGGGTGTTGCATCAGAGCGATTTTAACCTTGTACTTGCGAATGTATACTCTATAGAGTATAGTGTGCGAGGTTAGGACGCCTACCCATCCGCAGATCCTACGAAACTACCCGAGTAAACTCGGCACTTCGTACGAGCTGCTGCTAATTAAGCAATCTCGGTCATTACCAGGGATCTTCGTTCATTTCCTCGAATCAAGACTCCTGCGCGGGTAAACGTGAAGAAGAAAACACACGTGTTTTGAAAATTTTACTTTTATTTTTGCAATTTTGTTTTTCGTTTTGAAGAATTAAAAGCTGTTGGAATGAAAAAATTTCTTCCATGATTTGTTCCGAAATTGAGGATATGAGAAAAATTCGGTAGATACTAAATAACTTTTCAGGAAAATAATTTCAACCGTTCTAAAACTGTTCACTGAATTATTCACAGATGGCGCTGTGATCACTAAAATCATATAGTACTTAAGCATTAAAAAAAAGGTGTTGGATTGACTGGATTAGAGACTATAGTATTGACACCTCAATACTTTAAATTTACATAAGTGGATATTTTAAAGTTTTGATTGAAGTTTAAATTATCATACTAGAAAAACAAAATTGAAAATATTAAAAAAAGATATTTTATTCGAGACAAAAATCAAACAGAAGTGGTTCACACGACCCTGACTGTTTACGTTCGGAGACCTTCGCTTTAAACACCAAGGCTATTGCAGGCCATGCTGAAATCGACCTTAAATCGAGATTTCAGTGTAACTTTGTATAATTTTTTTTTCATAAATCAGAAAAATACGTATCGCTTTATCTCCTCTAAATTACTAAATAACAACATATTTCGTCGAAGACTTAAAGTCAGACTGTAGTCTACTTGACATGAAATGGATTCGATCGTATAAATTTAAAATAAAAAGAAAAATTTACAACTTTTTTTTTAGTGACTAATGTTTAGACGAGTTCGAATTCGTTTGATTTTCTGCGAAACGAGAGTTGGTGTTTCAATAATATTTCCTCACAGAGTGTCAATGACTGATAGAAATGAGTGCAAGCAGCTCTTGCAGTGTCCTTGAAAAGATTCGATGTAGCCCACGTGATATCTACATCTACAATAGGCAATGCTTTAATTTCCTGATTAATTTCATTGCCATTCTGAATATAATTGAAAGAGAAATAATAAAGTATGAAGTAGATATACGTATTCTGTTATTGTTATTATTAGTAGTAGTAATATTATACACGCACGCTAAAGCATACGGAGTGAAATTGCATGGACAATTAATAATATTGAAATACATAAAAGATACAAAATTACATATCTATTGATATTATTGGCTAAAAAATTCTTAATAATTCAAATACGCGTCCTTACTTAAAAATTCCTTTTTAACTCATTTTTTCGAAATACACTGGACTGCCGATTTAAGTTCCACCGGTTGATGTCTTTCTGAGAACTTGGGTTTGCTCCGTTCGCTCCCAAATTTAGATGAGGTGAGGTGAGGAGTCGAGAAGAGGGGTTCCGCGAAATCGACAGTGTCCAGCTCGGCAGTACCGTAACCACAGTGGGCAGTACCCGCTAATTCAATTAGCTCTAGTTCGCAAAGGTAACACTGGTACATACGCCGCTGATTTTTTTTTACGTTTGCTCACCCCATACATGTCTACTCACCCTACTCGCTAACCGAGATGGGACTTAAATGGGCAGTTCAGTTTACTCATAAAAAACGAAATTCTTCTAGGGCATGACCTGCAATATATGGATTGATCCCTAAATGAGTAGCGCATGTGCTCAGGAGCACAAAGTGAATTAATAATTGCCTATAAGTATTTAGATCCTTACCTGTAAACGCCATAGTGCTTTCCACTGGCACGATCTCCACATATAGAACAAAGGTGTTTACTTCCAGAAAGTGGATGGTTTGGTGGATATGGGGAACCCGCTCCTTTGTTTTGTCCACTGGGGGACGTGCTGAGGATGCTGCTGTGACAACCAACACTAAACGATCTGAAAGTACAAAAAACAATTTTTGTGTTCATTTTTCTCAAGATTTTAAGTCTGGCGACGAAAATAGAAGAGACCGGGATAATTCGGGACGCGGGGCTATTCGGGACAGTGTGGATAACTTAGAATCAATACGTTCGAATTTCCACTGGAGATAATGTTGATTGCGTCTCTGTTATCGTTTTACCAACGCAGTTTGGTTGACTATCAACTCCACCCGCGCAGTGTGTGCAGACAGTTTATTGTCTTTCAGCATTAAAAGTTTTTTTTTTGATTTCCTCGGAACTTTTTGATTGGTGATCACCAAAATGTAATCATCAATTTTTTTTTTTTCGTTTTGAGTAAAGAATTTAATTCATAGGGTCAATAAAATAAAAATAATAAAGAAAAAGCTTCTCGAATAACCCTGGTCTCCTTTACAATAAAATAAAAAAAAAAGGAATTTAAAGGAGGAAAAAGCAATTTTGCTTCAGAAATGTACCGGACGCACAGAAATATATCCAGATTCGCTGTTTCTAATTTCGCACTGCGGTCGTTTGCGTGCTCGAAATAGTTTACGAGATTTTATCGTTCAAAAAAGACAAAGGCAAGAAGTCATTTAGTTTTGTAATTACGACTTTAATTTATAATTTTTATTTTAATATAAGACATTAAATCTGTTTTGCGTTATAAAATCTACCAGTAAGTAATGATATTCATTTAAAAATTACTACGTTTATAGTTGTATGAATGTTTAAACGATGTTTCACCTTCTCTTAAAAGAATGTAAATAATGACTCACCCAGGGCTATTGGGACCAGAGGGGCTGAAATTTCCAGGGTTCATAAGGCTCGCCGTGTCTGGTTTCATGTCCAGCGGACTTTGTGGACCCATCGAGGACATCGACATGTTACTGTTGTCCAGACTCAGCCCTGTAACAAAAAATATTAAAAATCAATAACTAAAAATTAAAAAAATAATAAAATTTTATGGTAATTTTTTTTAAATCATTATAATTATAAATTATTCACAAAATTATTAACATCCTCTTATCATAAAACAGAAATCTATTAGTAAAAATAGTAGATTAAAGATGAGATATGCAATTTTCGTTCATATTCTTGGTAAGAGATTCATCATTGCAAAAAAGTAAGAGACTCTAGCTATTGTTCCTCGAGTTACATAAATTATTGACATGGTGATCAGCGCAATCTATACATTAACAGGAAGTCAGCACAAGAAATACGGACTCAGATTATGTGCATGTGCGACTCGCTCTGGGATCGAATCAATCAATCTATGAGAAGAAAGCATGAAAAAAGCGAATGGCATCAAGGTCAATTTTATTCCTCAACTGGCACGTTGTTAGGAAAAAATTTTAAATTCAACGTCGTGATGCTTATGTTCACGTAACGTGTGGAAAAACTTGACAAAAAAAATTTCTTATTGCATATACGATGTACTGAACGCTTGATGTTAAAAATCATTTTAAAAATTCCAGTGGTTATCCCTGGGTAACTCCTTAAAAGCTCACATGGTACCTGGAAATTCCTTTTTTTTTAATACAATTTTTACTTTGAAAAAATCCGAATTAACTTTTGCTCATATGGTAAGTAAAAAATACCTTTAAATTTTCTCAATTACACTCATCTCGCGATCGAGAGCACTCCGATCGAGAGCACTTTTCACGCTTGACTGATTCTACGTCCCCCCCGAGCGTCCCTCGACAGCCTACACTAAGTGCCGGCGCTCGCGAACTCAATGCCGTGGTGACGTCAGAGTGCTCGCTCGAGCTATTTTAATCCCATCCGATCGAAGTCACTCGACCCCTGAGCGGTGCTCTCGATCGCGAGATGAGTGTACATTTTTCAAATACAATTACATTCTCTCTAACTAACATGCTCTACTGTATTCCTCCTAGCCTGAAAAGGTAATCTTGATAGGTTCAGAATCATGATACTCACGCGGGCGTTTATCATATTCATCTTGTGACTTTTAATGTGGGAGAAAAGTGAGACCAACACGAAGATAAATGATATTTTAATCGACTTGTAAGAGAAGGAGGATCGCATAACAAGAGGACTGAGGGGACGAACGAGTATCGAGACGATTTGCTGTGGAGGACGCGTCAAGTGCATCAGTAATTGTGCAGAATGACGTCACTCTCTGCTCGAGTCGATGCATACCGCTATTAAATGCGCAGCAGACGAACAGATTGAGATTTATCACCGTTCTGATCGACCAATTGCTGAACTATTTTAAACCCTAATTCAATCTTTTCTAATTACTTTTAGACTGATTAACAAAGAATTGCTTTCTTGGAACAATTCTCATTAATATAAGACTGCTGATTAATATTGAAAAATTTTATTTCCCAATAAATATTTTCTTCAGCGCCAAATCTTTAAACTATGAGAATAATCGGGCAGAGAAGAAATGAGTTCAGGACGGGTTATCGGGACTGAGATGTACCAGAAGTACGATTCGAGTCCAGCTTCACCCGATATCACTTCTTCGTTTTCTTTTTATTGAGAAGTTGTTTTTATGATACATAGTTGCAGGTGCTTTTTCCATTTTGTAATTTCTCAGAAGATGTTTTATTTTCAGCAGAATCTCGAGCTTGTAATACTTAAGTAAAGTTCAACCTCTGCCGTAATTATATCTGCCGACTAGAGGTAAATACACCCAAGGTCGTCGACTGATCTATTCCACGACTGAGCTGCATGCAAATAAGATAAATGAAATTGCAAAGTGTAATTGCGGGCAAGGTCAGTTTTGGATCTGATACTCGGTCAAATCTATAATATATTTTCGTTAAAACGAAAATATTAAAGGCCATTTTTAAACATGAAGGTGGGTGCCTTTTATAGTGAAGTGAAAAATAACCGCGTTTCGTGTCACGGTGCCCTTCAGACGTGTCCGGGTTTGTATCAGATCGGGTCAAACTCGATTGGGTTACAACAACCCTTACCTGCACACTGCGCAGTATAGTTTACATATGGCTGCGCAGTACAGTTCTAAAGCATTTATTGCACTGATAT
>CAJFCO010000173.1:749141-911700 GCA_904066015.1 Synergus gifuensis | reverse complement strand
CTAGCTTGGCTTTACTCAGCAAACGAAAGACAAAAAGATACATTAAAAAAGTCGGAAACAAGAACGAGGAAATAGGGAATGAATTGAGGAAACTCCTCTTGTCTTTCCTTCCTTCCTCTTACATTTTCTCACTTTTCTTTTGTTTTGTTTTTCGTGTAAAAGCGCGCCTTTGAGAAATAAATCCCTCACGGAAAAAGTATCAACACCTTTGACAGGAACTTGAAAAGTTGAAAACTCTGAGACAAATGCTTTTTATTCTTTGTGGACATATGAATATGTGATGCCTCCGAAGGAATAATAAAATAAAGCTCTGAAAATACTAAATCCAAATCCCTAAATCTAGTTTCAGGTGTTTGCATTTGGCTTTAGATATTCTTTCAAAGATTTCAAGGGATCTCAAAGAATTTCCAGTAAAACAGAGTTTTAGTAGATTAGAGAAAGTAGATTTCGAGAGATTTTAAAATAATATAAGGGACTTCAAAATTAAGAAGTTGTAAAAAGTTTAAAGGGATTTAAAAGGATTCTTATAGATTTTTAATGACAATAGTTACTGTAATGACTGATATAATGTTTTCAGATTTTTATATTCTTTGTTGGACAATTTGCAAAAATTCTTTCAATCTTCCGAATAAAAAATATTAAATATGTATTAATTTTACCGGTTGAAAATTATTATGTATATTAATTTCCAATTTTTTTAATTTTTACAAGATTTTGTAGAATTTTTCAAGAGAATTCAAGAGATTTTAATGATTTTAAAAAGATTTTGTGTAATGTTAAAGGATTGCAGGGAATTTGACGAGATTTCTAATAATTTTAATGAATTTTGAAGTATATAAAGGGAATATTATCGTAGAATTTTATGGAATTTCTGAAAGTTTCTAAGAAAGTTACCGTCAAATTTTTAAGTATTTCCAAAGATTTTTCTGATTTTTAAAAAATTTTGTAGAATTTTTAAGGGTTTTTAAGAATTTTTAAGCATTGTCACAAATTTTATCGAATTTCAAGAGGTTTTTAAGAAATTTAAGGGATTTTAACAAATTTTGAAGGATTTCGAAGTTTTTTGTAAAATTTTAAGAGAGCAGCAAACCAAAAATTTTTATTTCCTTCTTATACAACTTCAAGTCATTTAAAAGCTAATCAGGTTTACAATAACAATGTATGCGAGATTTTCCAGATATTTCGTTACACCACTTTTTAAAGATAGGATAGGATAGGATATATAACTTATTAATGTTTCTGTCACATCTAATTTCTTCAAAAATGCAAAAATATGGATTAGTGTTCAATACATATCAGTTTCGATGATTCGTCTAATCCTCTAATGCTCAATGATGTGTATCCACGAGGCTACAAATGTCCTCCGAGGTCAGTGGGGGGTTAATGATCAGGCGACACCCGCAGCCCGCAGGGTATTGGCGAAGGACTAAAAGGAGGAAAGACCATTGTGCTACTACTGCATTGCATGTCACATAAAGGGATGTATAAGTATTGTATACAACAGGCCAACAGGGGATATCAAACAAAGGGACGTATGTGCAACCTTACAGAAGACCCCTCACGAGTGTTTTTATATAGCTGGGCGTCCAAATGTCTAAATTTTCATCTCCCTCTCGCTTCTGCGAACATCAGCAGCCACTACTTTTGCTTTCTTACTCTTTTTCTCTCTGACTTTTTCTCTCTCTCTTTCTCTCTATTTTTCTGTCTTGTGTCCTCCCACGTATCAAGGTAGGGCTTCTAAGGCTGACAGTTGAATTCGCCATCTAAAGCAGGATGTGCGTGCATTATAATCATGAAAGCAAATCTCGTGCAAAAGTCGATTTTCCGAGAAATCTAAATAAATCTAAACGGGTGGGAGATTTCTCTAAATCCTCTCTAATCTCAAGGATTTCATCTACTGTCCAGGATTCTATAATACTTTAATAAAAGTATTTTGCAGATTTAAAAGATTAAGATTGATTGAGCTTTTTTGAAATCCCTTGAAATTACATTCAAATTAAATCCCTTGAAAATAAAATAACACCTCCTATCATCCCTTGAAATTATTTAAAATACTTTGAAGTCTTTATATTTTTTTAAATCTAATTAAATCCCTTAAAATGTCCTGAAATTCGCTAAAATCTTCTAGTCTCTATGAAATCTCTTTGAATGTTTCACGTAAACTTGAATTTAAATAGTTTGGGGGATAAATTTTGGCACATTAGATGCTTCGGGATATTATTAATTAAAATGCAATTAGGTCTATATTTAAAATTGAGCTGAAAATTCAAGACAAGAATTAATCCCCTGTCTTATATTTTTAATTTCAGTGGCTTGCGCTGGAGGACTGCACTTCATCGTCGAACCAGAGGATATCGTAGTAGAGCAAGGAGGGCCTGCAAGATTAGATTGCCAAGCAAAAAGTGTCTTTGGTAATCTCAAAATCGAGTGGCGAACAGACGATGGACAACCGATTACATTTATCGGTGACAATTATCGGTAAAAATGATAAAATAATCACTAAAATTATCTAAAATTACCCAAAGCTCCTAGTAGCAGGCTGTCTAGTGTCTACTTACCAGGAAATAACCGAGAATTGAAATGAAATCAGAATAAAACCGGGAAAATGGGAAATAACCGGGAAATTAAATAAATCCGGGTTAGAAAATCGAATTAGAAATCGTATCTAAATTTTTTTTTAAAGTAATATTGTCATCCAAAGTTTCTACCCAATTATAAAATATGGAGTCCAAATTTTGTAATTAGGTACAAACTCTTTATAACTCTTTATAAATTACAATGGGTTGATCACTCGAATTTTGAATGTGCATCAGATTTCAAAATTACCGGGAATTTGATGGGCGAAAATTAGTAGACACGCTGCCCTAGAGACTTAAAAACGTCTAATCTCTAATTGACGGATTTACTTTCTCAATTTTCAGATCTCAACTTGCTAATGGATCCTTGTATATTAGTAGTGTCTATTCTGGTAATCCAGAATTAACTGGAGGATACCAATGTCTTGCTTCAGTCGATGATGTAGGAGCAATCGTTTCTCGGCCCGCCTCAATTAGGCTTGCGAGTTAGTACAATAACAATAACAGAATAATATTGAATTAAAAGTGAAAGCTAACAAAACTAAGTAAATGCTGCTATTTTCAGGCCTGTCAGGTTTTGAAAAGGAACCCCAAGACACTATCGCTAACCCCGGACAAGTCGTTTATCTCAGCTGCTCACTCTCGATGTTTTCTGAGAAAATAAAAATAAAGTGGCTGAAAGATGAGCACTCTTTGATGCTGGACGAAAGTCGAATGACAATCCTTCCATCAGGTAGATTAAATTGTTATTAGATTGTATTTTAATACCAGAAGATTTCGTATCTGAGGTCCCAGTGATTGTGAAAATAGGATATAACATAACTTGAATATAATATACTAAGAAAAGATTTGCAAACAAAAATTGAATGTGAAAAATCATTGAAAGTCATCACCTCTTCACCCTTTTTTTTTTACCTATTTTGAACTTATTCACCTATTCGTTAAATTCAAGAGATTTTTCGGTACTTTAAAGGATTTCGTGAAATTTGACAAGGTACAAAAAGATTCTCATTGTTATCTATAAATATTTTGTCTTTTAGGTGCTTTGGAAATTGATGATTTGCGGCCTCAAGATGTTGGTTCTTATATGTGCAATGCGAGTGGTTTTGGGCAATATAGACTGAGTAACAAAGGACAAGTCACGATGCTACCCTCCGATACTGGTTAGTACAAAAGCATTCTTTATTTCTTTTCATTTTAAACCCTTCTTATATACTTCTTACAATTAAAAAAAAAAACAACTGAATTTTTCTCAAATTTTTTTAATGAGGGGATCTTGGGTCCCACGGACGTTAAACTAGTCTACCCTAACCGTAAAAATTTCGTATTTTCTTACAGGTTTGATAAAAAAATTTTTAGTTTTGTCTAAATATCGTAGAAAGTAGTTAGAAAAGGTAATAAAATAACAAAGTATAAAAAAGTTGAAAATCTCCCCCGAAAATTAAATAACGACTCATTTTATACAAAAAACAATGAATTTTCAAATTTTCTGTAGTTTCTATTATTTCTATCATAACTTGAAGCAAAATAATCAGGAACATTATTCAATAAATATTTGCACGAAGTTGAAAAATTTATTCTTTTATTCAATTGTTATGGTCCCCACAAATTAAAGGAACTTCATTTTATTGAGCCACTCTAGTGAATAGAGAAATTTAAATCTTTATTTTAATTATTTCTTTCTGACAGATCAAGCAACTGCTCCAGTGTTCATAGCAAAGCCGTCACAGCAAGTGGCAATCGAAGGATCTACTGTCACTCTAGAATGCGCTGTCAACGGGAATCCAAAACCGGCCGTTTTTTGGCTCAAAGATGGTGTCGCGATCGATTTAGCACCGCTTGATTCTCGATATCGAAAAATTGCATCCTCAAGTTTGATGATAACTGATATTAGAGAACAAGATCATGGCTCTTATCAGTGCCGAGCGCAAAACGAAGTCGAAACTCTCGACGCCGTCGCCGAAGTTCACGTCCAGGGTAAACAAGCATTTTATTATTATGTTTTTCACTAGAATTTCATGAGTGTAATCGTTTGAAATTCCACAAAATCAATTGAAATTTTCTTTTAAATCCCTTGAAATTTCTTTAATCGATTAAAATACCTTAAAATTCTTTGAAATTCTTTAAAATCATTAAACTACATGATTAGTCTAAATCAAAGCAAAAGTTGAATAAAAATTATTAAAAAATTCACGAATAATGTGGCCGTTAATGGGTTAAAGAAACTTATTCGATATAATTGCAACTTCTTTTTTATGATATGATTTTATTTAACTTTTGTTACTTACTCTATATTTAGCTGTTTACAGTCATACACAAAAAAAATGAAAAAATAATATTATATATAATATAAAATTTCTCATCATCAGTTCCGCCAAAATTTCTAAAACGCCCACAAGATAAGACAGCGAACGAAAACCAGGATCTGGAATTTGAATGTGAAATTCATGGAAAACCAGAGCCAAAAGTCACGTGGTTAAAGAATGGAGAACGCATTAATTTCAGCCAGTATTGGCAACTAGCCAACGGGTTCGTATCTTATTGGAAGAGCGGAATTAATATCGCTAGAATAATAGTAATCGCGCTATAAAATTTTTCTTTCTTTTACAGACACAATCTCAGGATAAATGGTCTTTTACCTATCGACGCAGGAATTTTTCAATGCATTGGTATTAACCCTGCCGGAAGCATTCAAGCATCCGCAAGACTCACAATTAACCAGCCAAGTAAGTTTTTCTTACAGTTTTGAATATGTATAAAATTATAGAAAGTTTCTAAAAATTCATATTTTCATATTAGAAAGTATATTTCATTTGTTTTTTCCTTGTGGTTGTAATATTATTATTTATATTTATCCAGATTATTTTTCCTTTGTATTTTTAGTATTTATTAGTTTACTATCAGGGAAAATTGGGAAACAACCAGGAATTGAACTGAAACCGAGAAACACTGCGAAAACCGAGAAATAATCGTAAACTGAAATAAATCTGGGATATAAAGTCACATTAGGAATTGTATTTAAAATTTTTTTAAATATAATATTGTCATTTAATGCTTGTGTTTTATTTGTGCTTTTATTACAAAAAGATTAAAAAATTACATCCGGAAAATAACTAGGAATTCGGTAGGCGAAAATTAGTAGTCATCCTGTTATATTACGTTTTTATTTTTAATTTAGTGATTTGCAACTATTGTTTTGTATATTTTAATTTATATAAGTTTGTTGTGTTTTGTTTTAATTAGATATTTTCTTTTCTTTATCCCTTGGTTCTCCTTTTCCAATAACCGTTCTGCATGCTAACAAAAACCTAGAAAAGTCAAATTCACGAAAAGTAACGACTCCGAAGTCAGTGCCGAAAAAAAAGTTGCCACTGCATCGACAATTGTATAATAATACATGGCAGCATCCTAGCACCCTTTTGGGACATACACTTTCGGCTTATACGCCGAATCCTCCACTCTCGATTAGTCCGTCTGACGATCCTCCAGATCTGGGATCTATCAGAGGTCCCAATTCCTTTTACGATCCAGACTCCTATTTTATAGACGATACAGAAAGCTTGGAGTCGAACGAAGGCAGCGTTCCATCTGCACCAAGGAATTTGAGTCTGGTCATCATCACCACTAGGTTTATCACTCTTCGATGGCAGGAACCCGAAGATACTAATGGAGATATCACTGCCTACTATATTTATTACAAACAGGAAGGTTCACAAAGGTAATTATTTTTTGCAATTTTTAGCGAGTTACTTCTGTCAAGGGAACATATTCAAGTGTCCAGTACCGATGTTAATTAAACCAGAATTAAACTGTGCCTTTATCAGTCATCAGTTATCACAGATCGACACATATTCAACTATTTTTAAGTTGTCCACCTATTTCACTTTTTTCGGAAAATTTTCACCTGTTTTTTCAAATGATAAAGTTGAATCATCTGCGAAATTATTGATGTTGTTATTACAGGATAATTCTGGGTCATTTTCAGTTTGAAAAAACTTTTCCGAATAATTGAAATAATAAGGAAAGTTAATATTTAAATGTTGAAAATATTGTTATTTGATACTTGCAATTTTTAAAAATCTCTTGAATTCTTTTGAAATACTTAAGAAAAACTTTAAAACCCCTTCAAATCCATAGAAACCCCTTAAAATCATTTCATTGACTAGTTTTATTGCAGGACCTTTTTCACCTCCTTAATACTCGATTGAATACTTGTAAAGTGTATTTTCCTAATTTTTAAACCTTTCAATATATCGGTACATTTTCATTAAAATTGAATAGATTCCTTTATGAGTTGTGACTCCTTGAATTTTACTGACCACCCTGTTTAGGAAGAATAAAGTTGTTGGAAACTTATTAATGATTATTTTTTGCTTTTTAAATACAGAGAACGAGTCATTAGTACATCTTACAAACAGACTGAAGCCGTCATTCCTAGTTTGCAACCAAGCACAACATACCTCTTCCGCGTTATTGCGCACAATTCTCGTGGTCCTGGGGCTTCGAGCGAAATTTTGCGAGTAACGACACAGTTTGAGGTTCGTAGTTTTTTTATTTCTCATCAGAAAATGTATTAGATTTGATTATATTGGATTGGCCTTTGTTATACTCTTTTAGTATCCTAAAATGAAGGTCTAGTTCGTTAGCCACCCATTTTTGATAAAAATTTCAAAAATTGAATCATTTTGAAAATTTTTGAGATCACTGTTTTTTTTAATTTACAAATTCTGTGTACGGATATTCGTAGTACACAAAAACTCAAACAAACAACAACGCACGATATGAAAAAAAGTCAAGAGATGAAAAAATGTTACCTTTTGAATGACCTACAGGATTGGCATAAAAACTTTTTGAATTTTCTTGAAAATTCGAAAATTCAAATTTTGAACCAAATAACGCGAAATTCACAGAAAATTATAAGAAACATTATTATTGGTCCTAAAAAAATCTATGTACAAATTCTCCTTTGACCATTTTTTGATAGGATAAGTAGTTTTTGTTGTAATCGTGAAAAATATTGTTAAACTGAGTCGAGCGTGAACGTGAAGCACGAGTTTTGAATGAGGTTTAAATCAAATATCGAGCTATAAAGGTTGTTAAGCGAGTGCAAACTCCCTGTAAGGAGCACGCAACCTCGAGCGCGAAGCGTGACGTGTAAATAAGAATGTGCCTGCGAAGCGGGTAGATTTTTTTTTTGAGATTCCTATTGTATTGCAAAGTGACAGTTAGTGAAATGTTGAAGTTTCAATAATAATTAGAAATTAATGCACCTGATTAATTATAACTATGCAGATATAAATAGTATGATAAATATTAATTTTTATAGTAAATTAACTTGGAGTAAAACGATTAATTTGGGCGTCTTCTAAAATAATTTTTATTCAAAAAACTATAAATAATTTTAATTCGACGGTAATGTTTTGTGAATGAAATCGAATTAAACTTTTAAAATTTCAAAAACTTGTATTTGAAGGGCCTAAAATGGTTGAATTTCAAATTGAAATTATATAATTTTGTATCTTCCTTGTATTTGAATATTTTTAATTGTCCGTACAATTTTTCCCAATATTTATATAATATTGCTAGTTTCTCTATAATGTTAAAGTTAAAGGTTTAGATAAATATTTTATAATATTAAGTTAATATTTTTAATGTAGGCGAATGTACCTGGACCTCCGATTAATTTGGATGGACATCCCACAAGCAGTTCAAGCATTGCTTTGTCCTGGGAGGAACCACAATTACTAAACGGAAGAATATCCAAATATGTCATCACTTTTTCGAAAGTATGAATAAATACTTACTACTAAAATAATACGAAATTTAAACCCGCATCCATTTATTCACCAGACATTAATTATATAATTTATATTTCTTTGACAATTTCAGGGGGACGACGAAGAAAGTAAAGGCGAGACAACAGGTACGACTTATGAGTTGATAGATCTCGTGCCTTACACAGAGTATACTATTTGGGTTCAAGCTGTAAATGAAAATGGACCTGGTGCCTCAAGTAACGAAATTGTAATTCGTACATACAGTACTCAACCTAGTCAGGCTCCGCACAATGTCACTCTTGAAGTCGCTAGTTCAACGGTACTTAATTAAAATCTTAACATTAAAATTGCATTAACAACTTTCTAGACATAAATAAAATTTTCTTTTTTTTTCAGAGTGTTGTAATTCGTTGGGAGCCACCACTCGAAGGACAAAATGGAGTTATTACCGGGTACAAAATCCGATATAAACGGCAAGATCGACGAGGTCCTCCTCATACAATAACTACAGAAAGTAATCAGCGGTTTTATGTCCTTACTAATTTGGACAAACATGTGTCCTATCAAGTACGAATTAGTGCCTTCAACGTTAATGGAACTGGGCCCTGGTCTGAATGGATGACAATAGAAACTTACGAGAACGACTTGGATGAATCTGTCGTGCCAAATGAACCTAGCAGTCTCAAAAGTAAGTTGAGAATACTGTCAAATTATTTCGGGCCTCACAGGCCGGGGTCTATACATCTCCTATTACACCCTATACATATCCAGCTGAGGTTGAAACTTCAACCATATTTAGTTGAAAATTCCCAAAAAATCCCAATTTACAAAAATGTTTAATTCATTTAAATTTAAAGACTGCCTTTCTTCTACAGCGGAAGCAATGTCGGATTCGATAGCAGTTTCGTGGACGCCGCCGAAGAATCCGAGTATAAAAGTCAGAGGGTACACTCTCACTTGGGGAAAAGGCTTCCCAGAAGTTTACAGAGTGGAGCTAGATGGGAAGCAACGTTACTATAATATTAAAAATCTTGGTTAGTAATTTATATTTTCTATCAATAACGCTCAGATGAAAACTGGAAATTTTTCATTGGACAATTTCAAGATCCAATTTTGTGCAATTTTTTTAGATCCAATGTCTGAATACGTTCTTTCGTTGAGAGCAACGAACAATGCTGGCTCAGGGGGAATTATTTATGAAAAAGTCTGGACCACAGAAAAATCTCAGCCTGAAACAATTGCTCCCTTGTTACCTCCAGTGGGTCTCAAAGCAATCGTTCTCTCTCCGACTACTGTCGTTTTGTATTGGACTGATTCAACGCTCTCTAAAAATCAGGTAAGGCAAAATAAATAACCGGAAAGAAAATATACTTTCTGCATAATATTTTATAATATTATAATATATTTTCTTTCTATCTATATAATATTAATAACTAAAATTATAAATAATACTAAATAATAAAAAATTAATTTCAGTATGTAACTGATAATCGATATTACAATGTTCGATATGCGCCCTTTCATCACAGTATGACTCCAAAGTACAAAACTTTCAACGCCTCGGATTTGAATTGCATGTTACCTGATTTGAAGCCCAATACTATGTATGAGTTTACCGTTAAAGTTGTTAAGGTAAGTTCGATATTGAAAAACCTTTGAATTAAGTAGGTAACGGTTATATTTAAAAATATTTAAATTATAAAATTCAATGTAGAATCTACAGGATATCTACTAATTATGAAAATCAAGAAAACCGGGAATTAAGCGAGAATTTGGTAGGCGAAAATTAGTAGACACCCTGATCTAAATCTTGTTTTATTGCTGTTTTCTGATGAGTCGTGATATTTTCAGGGAAGAAGAGAGTCTCCTTGGAGCATGGTGGTGATGAATCAAACAGAGGAAGCAGCACCGAGTTCTGCACCTCGAGATTTGACAGTTCGAAGTGTCGATGATAGACCGACCTCCGTCATTCTTCGTTGGCTACCTCCAAAATTGTCAAATGGACCCGTTACAGGTTTAACTCTTTGACTCTTACCCTTCCTAATTTTCGAAATGTTTTAAAAATATTTTCTCCAATTTATGAAGTCCTTTAAAATATGTCTAAAATCCCGGGCAACGATGGGTAAATTTCTACTAGTAATTCATGTATTTATGTATGTTTGTTTACAATCTTTTCAGGTTACATAATTTTCTACTCAGTCGACAATACAAAAGGGGAAGGCGACTGGCTCGTAGAGGGTGTAGTCGGAGACAAAGATGAGTTTATTGTAAAAGGCTTGAAACCTAGCACCACTTATTTCTTCAAGATGAAAGCTCGTAATTCAAAAGGATACGGGCCCTTCTCAACCACCGTTTCTTTCACAACTCTCCCAAGTAAGTGTCTCTTAAACATAAGAGCAAAAAATCGGCACGATTGCGTTTGTAATCATCAAATTGCTTTGAGAGTTTTGTGAAAACGTGAGTTGAGAGTGATCGAAAATCATCTTTCTTACTTTATTAAATTGATTTTTTTTATTTGGTTGTGTCTTACCAAAAAATAAACTTTACAGTTCTTTATCAGGGTGTCTACTAACCCGGAAAATCGGGAATAGAAATGAAACTTGAATGAAACTGGGCAACCGGAAAATGACCGGGAATTTAAATAAATTCAGGTTAGAAAGTCGAATCAGGAACCGTACTTAAAATTAAAAAAAAGTGATATTTTCATACAAAATTTGTACCTAATTATAAAATTTAGATTCTTTATAAATTACGAGGGAGGGAGGTCAGGATTTCAAAAATTTTCAAGAGATTCCAAAAGATTTCAAGACATCTTAAAGGATTTCAATGTATTTTTGTGGATTTCAAGAGATCTGTAGGAATTTCAAATGTTTCCATGGAATTTAATAAAATACAAAAATATTTTACATAAATATAATTAAGTATAATAAAATTTCTCACAGAACAATCTAAAAAAATTTTCAACCGAGAATAAAGCGTGAATTTGATGAACGAAAATTAGGGGGTTAGTAGACATCATGTTTGTATCTAAACAATGTAATTCTAAAATGTTTAACTATCTTTTAATGTATATAAGATAGTTAAATATTGTTTGAAAATTCTTTTAAGTGTTCTAAAAATATTGTTCTATAATGAAAAAATATTTGTTTAGAGTATTATGTAGATTTAAAATTACGTGCGTAAACTTACTAACGCACGACACTGTATCGCACTTTACTTTTAGCGCTGCGTTTAAATTGCTTCTTTATTTGTTACGTTATGTTGTTATTATTATTATTATTAATATTAATATTATTATTATTATTATTTAAGATATTTAATTTCTTCC
Organism: Synergus gifuensis; assembly: GCA_904066015.1. Classification (NCBI taxonomy): domain Eukaryota; kingdom Metazoa; phylum Arthropoda; class Insecta; order Hymenoptera; family Cynipidae; genus Synergus; species Synergus gifuensis. The sequence continues at coordinate 900,019 of CAJFCO010000173.1, read as the reverse complement.
ATTTTGGATTTTATTCGATCTTATTATTATGTTAATTTACATGTTTTTTTCTATATATTTTGTACGCAAAGATTGTGAATTACTGTACCTACTTTTTATTTTTTTTCCGCCAGGTAATGGCAAGGATTTCTATGACGAATTGCATGGTCGAGGTAAGAAACTCGTAGTAAATGGCCAATGTTTTCATCTCACATGCACGCATCTCATATTTTATCTTTTGTAGTCTAACTTTTAGGTTAATTCTTATTCATAAATCTTTTTTTATTACTTATAAAACTTTACTAATCATTTTTACTTCAACAATTTAAGGGTTTTGGACTCAAGCTAATCTCCAAATTGGAATTCTTCAGTTTACGTAATAAATTTTTTATAATTAAATACTTTTTGTCTCTGTAGCACTATTCACTTTTTAAATAGAAATTTGTGTACATAGCGAAAAAGTATTTAATTTCAATGCTTTTTGCATAAAACGAAGAATTCGAAATCCTTTACTCAAAATTCCATCTTTTCATTTTACGCAAAAAGTATTAAAATTATATACTTTTTTGCTCTTTATGCATATTTCTATTCAAAAATTGAATAGCGTTGCAGAGCGAAAAAATATCTAATTATAATATTTCTTGAACAAAATGAGGAAATAGAATTTTAAGATTAGAAATTAGTTTTTAATATGAATACCAATGGTACTTTTCGTAGACGGTCGGGGCCTTCCAGGAATATTAATTTACGTTATCGTGGGATGTTCGATTGTTCTTCTAACTGGTGTTGCTGTCGTCGTAGTTGTGGTTTGTTGCCGAAGACATCCTGAATCACCAGACAGAAAGAAGGGGTTAGTTTTTTTTTTTAAAGTCAATCTCTTCAATTTTATTTACTCGTAATGTTAGTAAAATGGAGAATAAACTTAAACTAACCAACTATTAAAATTTTTTAAGATATATGAATGACGCGAATCAAAAAACAAACATCAAGCCTCCAGATTTATGGATTCACCATGACCAAATGGAACTAAAAGCTCTCGAAAAATCCTCAGTAAATGGCGAAGCATCAACAAGTGGAGTTTCAAGCAATACTCTTCCCAGATCGAGTAACCAGGATTATAACCAAGAGAACGTGCATGGAAATTCCAGTTCCCTGGATAAGCGTACTTACATACCAAGTTATATGGGTAAGCAATTTTAACGAAAAATAATAAACCCTTGATTTTATCCAACTTCTCATTTCACCTATCAACGTACTTCTCACTTAAACCATCATTATGCCATTTTTTTCGTGCACTTTATAATTAATTATCTGGTATCTACATACGTAAAGCACCCTTTTCAATCATTTTCGCGATGATTTTTTGGTGTATTTGATCGTGTTGGAGCAGCTTTAATTGCCTTTGGTTACGATTTTCCTGATTTTCGAATTCTATTTTCTTTTCCATCAATCAAATATTAGGGAACAGCGAAGAGAAATGCTCTACCCTGAGCAGACAGCAGAGTCGAGGAAGCCATAAACCTAAACCTAAACTCATTACCCTTCCAGTTGATAGTGCACCATTCAGTCAACGTAAGTAGATTTATAGAAAAAAAATTATTTTGTTTTACTTAGGTGGTTTTCGATTATTTGAAATGCATTTGAATTTTTATTTTGCTAAAATATGAATATTTTTGTGTAAAGTCTGGAGTTTCTGAGTCTTGTAAGATTGTAAAATGCTTTGTCAGAACTTTATAAGAATTGATAAAATTCCAATCTTCGATATATTGTGATCTATTTTATTATAATATCTATGTTTAGCAAAATGTGTTTTTTGTTTTCAGCAATAGCGACTGCTACACCGATCGTAAATAGTAGCATATCACAGCCAACAATTCACAGTACTTGTGGAGATGTTGCGCTAATGAGGCAGAATTATCCTCGAACCGCTGCTCAATACAGTTTGAGTCGAGCTCACATCACTTTGGAGCCGACGCCGGAGTCGAGCCCGGATTCTTGTAACATTCCTAGTAATTATGAGCCTATGCAGAGTCAAGTAAGTTTCACAAGTATTAAAATATATTAATCATATAACTTTCCCATTTTCCCAATTTTTTACTTTCTCATTGTTCGTAAATTGCATGACATATTTGACGTTTTAAACGTCCAAGATTTCAAGAGATTTTAAATTAATTTTAAAGAATTTTAAAGATCACGTGATTTGAATCTCATCGTTGACGTTTAAAACGTCAAACGTGTCACACTGCAAGTATTTAAGAATAATGATCATTGTCAAATTTAATCTAATTTTATTGGTACTGTTAATGGTTTGTATTTTTTCATTTCAGTTGACATATAATTCAGGCCCACAGTCTTACACAGTTGGCAGTCAATATGCTTCGGGGCGCTATGGAAATAGCACGCAGACATCCAATAGTACCGGAGATGTTGTGGACAGCAATAACAGCATCAAAAGACTTCAAGGCCACCCTCTGAAGAGCTTCAGTGTGCCTGCACCACCTCCACAGTCAGCGCCTTCCACCCCAGCGCAACAAAAACATGGAGGTAAATTATAAAGTACAATTTTTATTAAGGGCGTTGGATTCTTGATCTAACTTCGAAATTCGATTTCCTTATTTTACTCGATAAATATTGTAATTAGATAATTTTTCACTTTGTAGTGGTGCTCATTTTTTTAAATAAAATCGTAGGTGCAGAGTGAAAAACTTTTTAGTCTCAATACTTTTTTTTTTTATCAAATAAAGAGACTGAATTTTGAGATTAGATTTTGAATTCTTTATTTTACGCAAAAAGTGTTAAAAGAGTTCGTCTACAGAGCAAAAAATATTTAATTACATAATATTTCTTGAATAAAATTAGAAATTCGGATTTTGAAGTATCTAACTTGTATCCAACGTTTTTAATTATGTATTATATAATTTCTCCTCATTAAATTTTTCTGAATCCCTTTATAGTCTCACAAGTAACAGTGAGACCTACAATGTCAGGAAGTCCCTACAAGAAGACCCTGAGCACCAGTCAGTTGGCAAAGAACAGACTTGCCTCTGTATCGAACACATCACATACCCCTGAAGAAATCGAACGACTGAAGGTAATCGATCCCTAAATTGCATGTCAAACGCAATTAATCAATTAAAAAAACTAATCAATTCAATAATTTCATAACATACGAAAGAGGATCAATTGATAAAATGTAAAAATACTTACAAGAATGTCATGTGCGCGTCTTTGTCAATAATTTATGCTTATGATAATTTTTAAAAATGATATCCTAAAATATCTTGAAATCCTCAATAATTTCATTTCAGCTTTGAAAAGAATTATATCATAAAAATTACTTCTATAAACTAGAAATCTGAAAAAGAGTGTATAACTTTAAGGATATAGAATGAGTTCAGAAAGATTTCAAAAGTAATTTTAAGAGATATTAAGGGATTTCAAGTAATATAGCAAATTTTCAAGATTTCACAATATTTTAAAATTTTGAAGATATTTTAAAGGATTTCCTGTGATTTCACATGACTTCAAAGATTTAAAACAAATTCATATTTTGAAAGATTTCAAACAACAGAAAATTTTAAGAAATTTAACAAATTTTGAAGAGTTCAAGAATTCCTTCAAAATCCTTTGAGATTTTTTAATATCGTTAAGATCCCTTGAAATACTTAAAAATATTTTTAAATTACTTGAAATCCCTTTAAATTCCTCTATGCAAACTAAACCAATAGACGAAGGGAGAATATTGGTTTTATCCTGTATCTTACTCTTCGAGACTTTAAGTTTATAGAAGCAGTTTCGATAGCCACTTCTCTTGAAGGATATTATGATTTAGCTATAAATGTTTGATCCTCTTTGACTCACACAAAAAATCCAAACATGTCCATCCCGAATCTGCTTATCTCACCAGCCTTTTTTTTCACAGCCTTCATACAGCACTGAAGAATTGAACCAAGAAATGGCCACTTTGGATGGGCTCATGAAAGACCTGAATGCAATAACCGCATCCGAGTTCGAATGCTAAAGTGTGTACCTAAACCACGTGCCATTCCCACCGGGTCTACCTTAATCATGCATTTCTAATGTTAGTACCTGAGAGACGAATGTGGCATTCCACTAGCGAAACGTACTCAATATTTAATTAAGACTTTCTACTAAGTATTCGACCTCCTACTCTATTAGGTAATATTCGAAAAGACCGAGGTACCTACACTTTTTTTTATATATTAGAACGTTAAAAGCAAGCACTGAATTTTTAGAAGAAACGATCTGATTATTTATTACTATTATTAATACGTACTATTTACTATTACAGGGTGTTTACTAACCGAGAAAAAACTGGATTTAACCCGGGAAATTGGTGGGCAAAAAATAGTAAACTAGTAAACACCCTGTGCTATTATGGAATCATGCGGCCTAAATACTGTTCTCTCTGGTGCTAGCGTTGCATTTTTGCATTGCAAGCCGTGATAGAAAAAAATATCTGTCCTGGCATGATGACAGCCCAGTGAATAATCGTCTTTTGGAGAAAAATCCAATCGACAATAGCTTCTAATTAAAAAAAAAAGAAATTCACGTAAACTGAAAGTTATGTGCTTCTACCGATCCGCATGAATCGATCGCGATATTCAATCTGAATCATATTCAGATTTTGCAGTTAAGACAAATATCAGGTCCTAGGACTAATTTTATGTCCTGATAAAAAAGACCGTCTTTTGTCCGCGCTTAGTGTGAAAGTGTGCAGGTGGCCTAAAAGGACTCGATTATTATTATTCGAAGTCCATGCATGCTTTGAAGAGAGATTTTGCCAGAAGTTCAAAAGTGTGTGAAAAACCCTTGTTTTTTTTTTTTTTTAACAAACTGAAGTCTTAACTGCCATTTACTTCGGACGTCATTGGCCCTAGAATTTAGACTGATGGATTTAAGAACTCCATGTTTTTATAGCTTTTTGTTACTGTAGACTGCCATAATTAGCCAGAGACGTTCGTAGCCAGAAAAGTTGCAACTGCCTTATTTTAAAATTTAGTACAGCGCACTTTCTTGTTCTAATGTTTCGAGTTTTTATAGCGAGAAAGCGCCCTGAGTTGGATTTAATTGGTTCTTTATCAGAGGCTGCGTTCCCACAAATTACACATTTGTGTAATTGAAGGGAAAGTCCCTTGAAGAGTTCGAACGGCCTAAGCAAAATGTCCCCGAGTTATTCTATCGGGAGTTATTACTAGCAGCTGAATGAAAGCCTATTAAGTATATTTTAATATTTATGTTGATGTAATCAACTTGCAAAATCAAATTGTAGGAAAATGTTACATTTTTTTTTGGATTCAGAGAGAAACTTCTCAATGATGTTCAATTTAAGTTAACATGAATTTACTGTATATTTATTTTATTCAAAATGTAAAATCTTCCTGCTATTTAATATTATTCGGTGTACTTTTCTTAAACGTAGTTACGTAGTAATGCGTTTGATCTCATTGAAAAGATTATTTTTAGAATATTTGTTCAAAATAGGCCTCGTTCAGGGTTTTCTCACACTAATATTAATCGAGCTTTTCCGTGAAAGCCGAAGCTTGTTGCGCACGATATTATCCTTTAAGTAAGAAAAGGAAAAAACTTCCACTTTTATCTTCCGAGGAATTTTTCGAACGACTTTACATATACCAATTTTCAAACAGAAATTCTAACCATTTTTCTGATGTTCTTACAAAGTCTATTTCTAAGATGCAATATTTTCCAACGACTACGAGTTTTATAAATCATGTAACAAACTTTTGAGACATTTCCGATTTTCTAGAATTTCTTCTCGTCTTTTTATATCGATAGACTGGAAATCAGATTTTTTACACTTTGGATATAACGACTGCCAATTCTTGCATCCGTCGAATGATATTTTTTGTCCTCGCCGTGTCGATTTTTTTCTCTTAATATTAACGTACAAATGAGGTTGAGTGAAGATAAACAAATGATCAAAAATATTCATAATTATTGGAAATTTATACCCGAATATATCAAAACCACTTAATTAACAATTACCACCGATAGAGATTTTAAAAATTTTTCGGTATTGTTTTTTTTAAAGTTTAAATGCTTTAAGCTTTTCTATTCTAATATATAATTATATTATAAATGCTAGTTTAAGAGTTGATTTAAAAACTGTTTGCTCGGGGTCTTTCCTGTATTTATGTTAATTTTATTTGTTCCGAACAATCAGCTCTTCTCGTTTATTTTTATTTATTTTTTTTTTTTTTGTTTTAAATCATGAATAACAAATATGTAATATTTTTTTGTTAACTACGACGTACTTTGTCAGTCGAAAAGACACTTGTGAATCTTTAAAAGAAGAAGCGAGCCATCGAGGCCCGAGAATATTTTGTACCACAAAAGTATGAATAACTTAGTTATGTATTTACAAATTTACATACCAGTGCGGAATTAATATTATTTATAGATCGTAAAAGTGCGCAGGGAGATTTGCGAAAGGCGATAGTGGATCGATTGCTTTTCATCGTTTTTTTTATATCGATATTAACTGTCACCTTATCAATGAGTCAGTCATCCACATTCGCAAAAAATCGTTCAGCGTCGATAACTTAGCCTTCGATCCGCGAAAACCCTTATGTATATAATGCGAATTACACCAGTTTATAAGATAATCGATTATTTATGTATACATATATAAATATTTAGGTTTTAAGTCATTATCGAGCATGTTTAATTATATTTGTACAATATAACAACCATCCCCGAAAAACTTTCATAACAAATGTGTGATAATATTTGTAAAACTCGATACCTAATAAACCATCTTACGTTCTACAAAAAACATTTTGAATTGTATTTACTTTTTTCTTCATAAATTTATTATCTGAACCATTTTCTAAGTCAAAAAATGCTGCCTATCCAGAAGAATCATCAATTTCTGGTGTCTGAGCCCGGGGGGGAGAAGGAATATACCATTCAAAAGTATCATTAACATTTTCTCCCCCACCAAGATTCCGAGATTGACGTCTTAGAGACGAAGATTCACGCAATTGAATATTCTGAATCGATTTAATCGCTTCATTATTCTTATCATACACTCTAACGACACTAGATGGATCGAAAGGATGATGAATGGCGGTGTCTTCTTTCTTATAATCAATAGGTACAGCATTTCGAACAAGTTTTTCGCGTTCAAACGTTGTGAAATCCTCAGCACGAAAGTGTGCATTGCAAACCAACATTCTACTCTTAACATTAGCTGGATCAATTCCTAAAAAAAAAAAATTTTACTATAATTTTAATCGTAAAACAAAAATATTGAATTAATGAATATTCTTTCTATTTATTAAGCTTCTTATTTATTTTTTTATTTTTTAAGCTATTTAATTTTGCAGTTTCTAGAAGTCATATTCCAGTTTTTCATGGTTTGGAAACAGGGAAACAGTTATCGTGTTCATTATTTTAAATATTAAAAAATAAATATTAAAAAGTAAATTTATGTAATTATTTAAATTGAAATATACCAAAATATACTATATATATATATATATATATATATATATATATATATATATATATATATATATATATATATATATATATAAAGCGGAATATCTTGTTTTTGAACGGGGAAGACACGAAGTAATGCGCATCAATTTATTAATCCTCGTGAATTTTCTCAAGGAATTTAGAAATTCTCACAGATTTTCACGAGAAATTAAAAAATCCTCGCGCATTTCCTTATCGGAAAATAATACGAGGATTTCGTCCAGGATTTTTTCAGTGGACAAAATCAACGGGTTAATTAAATACGTATGTTCGAATATTTTAAAGCATAGAAAATAATGTTTATATTCGATTTTTATATTACGCACCTGAATTTTCGCACCATTTTAACCACCTTTCAGAGTTTTTGTTTGATGGAAAACAAAATAAAGTAATGCCGGCGTCTCCCCGAGTATTCCTACAATCCTTGTAAACACACCGATCGGCTTTCCTAGCCATTACTTTTACCAGCTTTTACTATTTAACCACTTCAATCAAGACTCAATAATTTAATATTAGGTATATTCCGTATATTTCTATTTAATATATTTAATAATAAATTTAAAATAATCTTTAAAACAAAGCTAAAAGCACTAAAAGCACATGGTACATTGGCAGGCTACTTTGGCAAAGACATTTTGACTTTGGTAACAAACCATGGATGTAAACAAAGATATTAGTACTAATATCTTTGTTGTAAATGAAGCACTTCTTCTTGTTTTTTCATTGGCTAGTGCCTGCTTGTAAAGCTTTGCACATACGACCATGACCAGGTAAATTTCGTAGATAACGTAAGACCACGGTCGTATAAACAGGTCCAGAATCTCCGGTGGTGAAAGCATTAGAGCGATGACTCGCGTTTTGTCCACGATTAGAGCTTCTCAACTAGCCACCAAAGGGTAGAGCGCAACGATCGGAGGGTATATGGTTTGTTTACATCACCGTGATCACTGTAGTTTACATAACCTAGATTTCAAAACCTCCCTATTCAAATATAATATGCTCGTGAATATACTCAGTTAGACATGTTAATATTAAACGATCATTTAAAACGAAAAACTGTACTAACGAAAATAGCACAGATGATCGATTGACCGTGAGCGCAAACAGTCCCAGTCGAAAACACTTTTAGGTTAGTTTCGTTCCAACTCTCTACCCTCCGATCGTTGCGCTCTACCTTTGGTGGCTAGTTGCGAAGCTCTAATCGTGGACAAAACGCGAGTCATCCACCGGAGATTCTGGACCTGTTTATACGACCGTGGACCAAAGATCTTTGCTTTTACTATTGGGAACAAATTACTACACTCCAACTTCACAATAGCAACCAAATCTAAGCCAGAGGCTTTCGCAATAACAACCAAATTCCTTTTCTCAAATGTCACATTCATTGCGCATACGTGTATTGTTTCATATAGCGGAAAAATATGAAATGTCAAAAGCGTATTGTACAGGTTAAATGTATGTAAGTGTTAAAGTGTATTATTTTTCAAAGAATAAGATTCCTGTTTTAAAAAATGGATAAACAAAATAAAGAAAACTCTGTGAGTAAATGAATTTAATTTGCAATTCTACTAATTTTCACCTAAATTATAACTTCAATGTGTGTAGCATAGTGCGTTTTGTTTTGCGCAGCGCACGCGAAGTGGTATTAGGTGAGATTTTAGAACCATGAAGGTTGCTATTGTGAATGGAATTCGGTTGTTATTGCAAACAGGTTGATATTGCCAAGATTGTTATTGTGAAGGTCGAGTGTATTGTGAACATTATTATTGGGAACGTCGAGTATATGGAAAACAGGGTTGGGACATTTAGTTTACAATTCAAAACAGAGGAAAGAAGCCGAAGGCATCGTTGAATATTTTAATTATGTCAAATTATGTGTTTAGTGAAATACTTAGAGAATTTTAAAAGAGAATTAAAGCGGTAGATTGAAGAATTATATAGAAAAAATGTAAGTAATATTTAAATTCATATTCATTTTGAAGAATCCATTAAATTTGGACTCATATTTTTGTCCAAATATTCCATTTTTTAAGTTCAAGAAAGAAGTTTGGCTTTTATTTAGGAGCAGTTTTTTAAAGCATCTTAATACATTTTCGATATATACATATTTCCTGATTATTTCTTCATTTAATCAATTGTATTATTGTTTTTGTTTATTTTTTCTTTTTTACAAATTCGCAATTTTGTGATTTTAATTGATTTAATTTCCTTTTTCTTATCGGTGTACCTAACCTTTTTTGTCAATTTCAGCACCTTTCAATTTTTTAAATATATACCACTAGAAAACAAATTCTCTTGAAATATTTTGAAATTTCTTAAAATCCACTTTAAAGTCTCCCTAAAATTCTTTTAAAATATCTAAATGACATTTGGCAGGGAACTGTTTCTCGATATGAGGAAGGGTGCTTACTCATTGTTTTTCAAAAAAACTAATTTGTTTAGCTAAAATGGAAAAGTTTCGGCTAGGGGGGCTAGGGTCATGCTTTAGGTTAGGTTTTTGTTTTGTATATTTTTGCGGTCTCAAAGTCAAATTTACGAAATGACTGTCCGGCGCTCCAACACTCTTAAAGTCTCTTTAAAATTCCTTTAAATTACCTAAATCTTTATTAATTATAAATAAATTTTGATTTCAGAGTAATTGACAAGATGTCGATGCTTTACGGAGGAGATGAAATCGGAGCTCTAGTCTTCGATTTAGGACATCATTCCTTAAGAGTTGGTTATGCTCAGGAAGACACGCCAAAGGCAGAAATTCCAGCAGTAGTCGGTATCGGAGAGGATGCCAACGGAACAGCGGCTACTGTTGAACCAATGGACATTGATGACAAAAAAGCTGACAATAATGTCTGCCAATCAACTCCAAAATATTACGTAGACACAACGACACTTCATGTGCCGCGAAAAAATATGGAAGTTGTCAGTTACATGAAAGATGGCATGATTGAAGACTGGGATCATTTCGAAAAAGTAATGTAGCTAATAATATATTCCAAAGAAAAGAAGAAACAATAGTAATAGAACTAATAAAGAATTATATTTATTTTCCTCAGGTTCTCGACTATACCTACTCAAAAATAATACAATCGGATGCAGAATACCATCCAGTATTATTTTCCGAATCTCCCTGGAACGTTCGCAGCAAACGAGAAAAATTAACGGAGTTGATGTTCGAAAAATATAACGTCCCAGCGTATTTCCTAGTTAAAAATGCAGTCTTGGCCGCATTCGCTAATGGAAGAGCAACAGGAATCGTTGTCGATAGTGGGGCGACTCACACCTCAGCAGTTCCAGTTCAAGACGGATTTGTTCTGACACAAGCAATAGTGAAATCTCCTCTCGGTGGGGATTATATCAGCATGCAGTGCAGGCAACTTTTACAAGTTAGTATACCTAATTTCATTTATAAAACAGAAAAAGTTATAAATATACTCCTATGACTCGTAAAATACACTGAAATTCCTTAAAATTTCTTACAATTCCATTAAGTATCCTTTCAAATTTGTATTTGAATATTATTAATTGTATTTGCATCTTAATAGGATCAGGATATCGACTTATCGCCAGCTTACATGGTTGGCAGCAAAGAAGTTGTGAAAGATCACGACAAACCAAGATGGGTGAAAAAGAAAAACTTGCCCGAGGTTACAAAGTCCTGGCATAATTACATGGTCAAGAAACTTATTCAGGACTTCCAGGCAACTTGTCTTCAAGTTTCAGAAACACCCTATGATGAGAAAATTGTATCTACGGTCCCTGCTGTCCAATACGAATTCCCAACAGGCTACCGCCAGGTAAAAATGACTGATTATTATGCTTATCATCTGATGATTCATAATTTAATTTCCGTTAAAAAAATGCATTAAGAAAAATTTTTTTAATATATTAAGCCCATTTCTCCTTTATTTCAGGACTTTGGAAGTGAGAGATTTAGAATACCAGAGGCTCTCTTTGATCCGAGCATGGTGCAAATGCGAGGAGGAATGGTGGGTAACACAATGCTCGGAGTTGGCCACATTGTAACGACCAGTGTTGGAATGTGTGACGTAGACGTAAGACCAGCTCTTTACGGAAGTGTCGTTGTCACAGGTGGAAACTCTTTTATCCAGGGCTTCCCAGAGCGTTTAAATCGAGATCTTTCGATGAGAATACCGTCAAGCATGCGACTAAAATTAATTAGTGCCAATGGCTGCGCCGAAAGGAGATTCGGTGCCTGGATCGGTGGATCCATTTTAGCATCTATTGGCACATTCCAACAAATGTGGCTCTCAAGTCAAGAGTATGAAGAAAGCGGGAAGAGCCAAGTCGAACGAAAGTGTCCCTAAATGCCAAAAACTTTTCAGTTCCTGGAACTATTCAACGATTTTTCAGTTTAATATCATGTCTGATCTTAGAATCACAATTTATGATCGAATTTGTTTCGACGTGGATCGGTTCATTTTTCCGAAATATCGATTAATTATTTTTTTTATAAGAATCGACTGGTAATGATTGATTATGTACCTAGTATTAAGTATAAAAATTGTAAAACGTGTATTGCTATCTAATTATGAGTATTACAGTTTACATTCGATGATTCTAAAATTTTTTTTTTACAAGTGTAAGAAAAATCACAAGAATGGTCCCCAGCCTATGTACATCTGGCAAAGATTGTCGATGCTCGTAGCCTCGAGAATTAGAAGATTTGTTTGTCCTTCGACTCTGAGGTACAAGCCGATGCTCTCAAAATTTTTTTCACTTTTTCCTGGGGATCTAACGTGGCCCTTTAATCGTTCCTTGATGTCTCTTATTTGCAACACAGCCTGTGCATAAGGATTTGATTATTTATTGACCTTATTTTAAAAGGTAAAAAAAAATATGCAAAAATAAATGTTTACCTTTTCGTTTGTTTTCTCATCAGAGTCTCCAAGTTTTGGTAGTGCTGATTGTTCACTCCAACTAACGAGAGGATCGTAAACAAATGGAGTCAAAACACTGATAAGAGTCGTGGTCTGTTCTCTTAAAATTCTCATTGTAACTTCACAAGAGCGTCTAAAAGGTCCTTCATACTTTAAAGGTCCCATCGCTTCAACCATATTGTGAGTTAGTCGAAAAGGAACTCGTTCTGGATACTCGAAAGTCTCACCCTAAAGATCAGCGTTCAAATATTTTAAAATCAATTTCAATTTCTTCTAATTGGAAGGTTCAATCTTAAAATATTTTAATAATTAAGTATTTTTACAACTGAAAATTCAGCATATTATAATTGGGTTTGTAACAAAATGGAAAAAAGTAATTACCCGATTGAACAAACAATTGAAATCAACATGAACACAGTCGCCTGATTTCGAATCGAATAAAATATTTTCTCCGTGACGATCTCCAAGTCCTAAAATGTATCCTACCATCGACATTACTGCAGTCGTTCTGATATAAGCTGTACGAGCCTCATACCTGTTTTTTATTTTTAAAAAATTAGTAAAGAGAATTGTAAAACAAAAAGATTTAAGGATTTAACGTCAAATTGAAAAAATGTTCATATTATAAAGTTTCCAAATCTAAATTTTTCAAACTTGAGATGCTTTCAAAATTAAACTTACCACCCATATGGATCTGGAAATGATAGTCGAAACCATTCACTTAAAACTGGTGGATGTAGTGGTAGCAACTTTTCCAAAAAAACATTCTTCTTTTTGGCAAGCGGTTCTTTAGGTTCTAAAAAATAAAATGTGTGATTTCTTTATAATTAATTAATTATTAATTACAAATAAGTTCCAAAGATTTTATAGGCTTTCACGAGATTTCGAGAAGTTTCAAAACATTCCAACATTTTTAAGGGATTTCAAGAATTTCTCTAAAGATTGAAAAACATTTCAAGATATCTAATGATATCTAATGAAATCAATATATATACTTTTAGAGAATTTCTAAAAATTATTTAAATTTTTAAGAGTTTTAGAAGTTTTCAAGGGTTTATAAAGATTTTACAAGCTTCTTGAGGAAATTTATAAAGATTTATAAAGCAAAAGTTTTTAAAAAGACTTTAAAACGCATGTACGATAATTAAAATCTTATAAACTCTCTTTCGAGATATTTTAAGATTTTTAAACTTTTTAGAATTAAAACATAAAAGGCCAAGATGTCAAAACAAATATTTTCTTTAGCAAGATATTTTTTTAAAATAGGTAGAAAAATCAGCTTTGAGGTGCTACTTACTCACGATGAAGTTTGCCAGTTGTTTACCTCCTACCATGATTTTTTTTTCTTTGTAGAGCTTCATAATGATTGGACGAAGACCGACTAAATTTGGTACCCATTCTATCAAACCACATTCTTCATTTAGCGGCACAACACTCTGTAAACAAATTTTTGTTAAAATTAAAAAGCTTGAATTTTAAGTTAAATTAAAGCTGTGTTTATTATTCTTTATATACCGAGTATTGAGGCCATATCACTAGTACCAACTACATAATAATAAATACAAAAATCATAATACATACATATGTTCTAATATAAAGTCTCCTCTGTCTTGATTCTGGGTCTTTTTGAAGGTACTTATTGACGATATCGTTGAACTCCATCAACCTGAAATCTCTTCGAAGATCATCTTTTGGCTTACACATGAAAAGATAATTTTTTCCATCCGACCCTTTTAATGATATCCTTCTTGGACGTTGAAGCGATGGCATCAAATTTACTTCTTCTTCGATTCCTACTATCTTAACCCAGTCTCTATAAGTAAATAAAAATAATTGATTAGATCATATAAGATGAAAGAATCAAATTAAAATTTAAAGTTATGAAAATCAAATTCTCACCTAGAAAAAGGCTCGTGATTTTTTAGCGATTCTCCTTTCAATGGAAGATGAAGTTTCCTCAATTCTAATGTTGGCATCATTATTGCACTGAATCTTGGATTTCTTAAAAGATCTGGCAACTTCGCTGATAATTTACTAACAGTAGTGGTCGATTTAGACTAAAAAGAAATAATATTCTTAATTTCTGCTGGCATGAGAATTAATTATAGAAATTAAAAAAAATATATTGATTACCGGAGGTACTGCATTATTCGAAAGCTCAATAAGTTTTGCCCACAGCTCACGAAAATCGTTCACGAGTTTCTTCATTTCAACGGTCCTCATTTTTTCATGATTTAATATCTCCGCACAGCGATTTTTACGCATTGAATAGGCAGACTGATAAACAATATTAATCATTATTAATATTTTAGAAAATTAAAACTACGTTATCTAAACTTAATATAAAAATAAACTTACATTGTCGACCGAAGCCATCATCCAAAGACAATGTTGAGGATGAGCGACGATTAATTTAACAATAATTTTTCGTAATATGACCTGAACTTCCTTAGATGGATGACAAATTCTCGATACGAGTTGACTAAATGTTGTGAGCCATGCAAAAGTTGGTAGACTATCCATAAATACTTCTGTTCACAAATGTAATAAACAAAATTTAAATATACATATATAATCTCGAAAAAAGTGATAATCACTTTCAGTCATCACAGTAACTATTGTTATTTAAAAAGGTAAGAAGCTGATTTTCTTTTTAAAAAAATATATGAAAAAAAATTGAATAATTCCAAAATGCCAATAATTTTTAAACAACAGAACGCAGAAACTAAAAGATTTGACTAAAAGCAAAAATGTGATGATCGCACTCTTCAAAATTGTGATAAGTACCTAGCATGCTTGTCATTTTTATCAAGCCATCAGTCTGAGTTCCGAGAACAGTACCGGCTTTTGTACGTTTTTGTGTCCGGGAAGCAAACTCCAAATAAATTGTCAAAAGTTTCGGCATTGATTGATGAACGTATTTGCAGCCAAAAGTTGCGGATTTCGCGTAATAGTTCATCGTGTGCACTTGCATGTCTCTGGAAAAAAATAAATTCTTATATACCTAAATCTAAAACATATTACAAAATTAAAAATATGAACTAAGTAAATCCATTACCGTCCCAGGACGTCTTTATCATCGTCCGACATTAAATCAACCAGAGACTCGTAATATTGGGCTATAGCAACGTAACTTTTTTCCCAAAATCGCCACACTTCCACCGTTTCTTTGAAATTTTTTATATTCGTGTGTGTATCCACATTCAAAGTCTCGTGATTATATTTTGCAAATAAAAGTTTTGCCTAAAAAAAGTAAATATTCATGCATGAAACAGATTTACTGAATGTAATTGTAAATTATATTTTGTTAATATTAGAATGTCATTTTGTCAATTTCTGTTTGTGATATATAATCGAAATATAAAAACTATTTTTACTTATAAATTTTAAGTCTCCAAGTGAGTATATAATTTTAAGGATATAAAATGAGTGTAAAAAGATTTTAAAAAATTGCAAGAGGTTTCAAAAGATATTTTTAATTATTTCAAAGAGTTGAAAAGATTTCAAAGAATTGAAGATATTTCAAGAGATTTTAAAAGATTTTATAGAATTCAATAATTTTATAAAATTCAATAAGAAGCTTATTCAATATAATCGCAACCTCTTTTTTATTATAAGAAATAAAGAATTACTTTAGCACACTGCTTTCTTTCGGCAATAAATTGATCTTGTGGCGTTTTTTTATACGTCTCCATGGGTTGAAAATATTGATCCAAACAACGCTTTAGAGTTGCAAACGCATGTTCCTGATTTCCCTTTTGCCAATATAATTGAGCCTTCTCTATACAAACATCTTGAGGACGACACTTTTCTTCCGCGGAAAGAACATACATATAAGCTTGTTGATACAATCCAGCTTTCCTAGCAATCTTAGAACTCTTCAACCAAATTTTTCCAATTTCTCCCTTTAAGATAGAATTCTCGGTATTGTTCTTTTCCTGCTGATATCGAAGTGCTAAATCCAAAGTAGCCCTTCGCATACTTAAAACAAATTCAACACCTCTCGACGCTTTCACCAACTGAAATCGTTTATCCCATTCTTCAAAAATACTTGGCACAGTTTCGACGTTTTCTGAAATTTTTTCAGTCGCTTTTTCAAATTCATTTAATATATGCAATTTCATAATATAGGAATAACTATGCTCGTAAGCACCAGGATGAGATGCTGCTGCTAATAAAGATAAAATCCTTTTCTTAACAGATACCAAATTAGGTTTGACGCTGTTTTTAAGGTCTTCCAGGAAATTGTGTTTCACGTTCTCAGTCTCGTCAAGTTTTCCAAAGTGAGCGAGTCTCCAAAAACTCTCTTGTTCAACCAGCAATGGTTCCAATTCTGATCTATTTTCTAAAACTCCTTTCGTAATACTCATCGCAGTAAAAGGCTGATTAAGATTAAGATAACATTGAATCATTCCCTGCAGATATTTCGGTTCTGGCTCTTTTTTCTCGATGATTTTTTCGTAACAGGTTGCAGCATCTTGGAATTCTCCACTAATCTCGTGAGCTAAAACCAATTGTTGAAGAGATGGGCACTGATCTTGCGATGCTAAGACACCAGAGACACCATCCGGCTCTTCAAGCTGCAGGTATATTTTAGAGAGCAAGTCTCGTTCCGCTGAGTCTGAGAGAGCTTTTTTGCTGAGAGCCATGTGTTCTTCCAAATACATGAGAGCTCGATGATATTCATAAGATTTGTAGCAACCTTGAGCAAGGATGAGCCCGTTGAGTTTCTCACAAAAGTTCTGAATCGATCTATATTTCTCGTTTTTATTTAGACGACGCTCTCTAAGCCACCTTTGAAGATGTTCAAGTGTTAGGAAGATCACTTGAGAACATCTGACCCTTTTTGCTTCATCCGAAACTCTAGTACTAGCTGATTCTGTATCGAAGGGTCGCAAAGGTCGATTGTTCATTAGTTCTTCATCTGTTGTCGATTGCTCATTGCCTGTTATGACAGTTAACATTTCCTGGGAAATTTTCGTGCATTCTGATTCTGATCCATTCGCTATTATGTGCGCTGGAAATTATTTAAATTATTTTATATTATTTTTATTATTTT
The DNA here is from genome assembly GCA_904066015.1 of Synergus gifuensis. Classification (NCBI taxonomy): domain Eukaryota; kingdom Metazoa; phylum Arthropoda; class Insecta; order Hymenoptera; family Cynipidae; genus Synergus; species Synergus gifuensis. Next base: position 882,562 of record CAJFCO010000173.1, on the reverse strand, counting down.
AATTTAAAAAGTAAAAATTAAAAATTAGAGTTTAGTCTAGAGTTTAAAATTGTTTAATCAAGATTAAATAATTCATAATGTCTTGTAAGATTTAGTTTCATTTAAAATGATTGGATAGATTTTTGTACAAAAAATTAAAAAATTTTACAATTTTATAAAAACAACTTGCCTGCAATATGAGGAATAACAAAAACAACTGTTCTCACATCTCGTTTAAAAGCCGGTGTTGAAGTCGTAAGTATGCTTTTAAGGGTAGGATCCTGAACGCTTCGCGACATGCTCATTACCCAGCTATAAGCCCATTTTTCAAAGGTGGTTCCCATATCGGTCCTAAAAATTAAGAAATATATTTAGATTTGCTGGTAATTATGTATAATAATCTTATACAATTCGTTCATTCATCACATTCATAAAACTATGAAAAAATTATAAATGTACTTCCATGACTCAAGCAACACCTTGAAATTCCTTAAAATATCAATAAATCTTACGAAACCCTTTTAAATTTCGTAAACTACATTGAAATTCCTTACAATTCTTTAAAATAGTATAAAAATGAAAATTTTTGAAAATCCTTTAAAAGTTCCTACGAATTCTCGAGTCATATTATTTGGTACCTTAAATTATCTATGCAATGTTTCCTGTGCGTTGTAGCGCGTGTATAATATTGCAAGTAAGTGAATTATAATTTAATTTACAAGCACCTTTCTTGAGTAAACAAAAATCGAGAAAAATGTACCTAATTGTAACACTGCAGTTAAGAATCAAAAACTCACCCGTAAATCGGCTGAGGATACTCATTTTTATTATCCAGAATCTGGATCACGTAGTGTGAATTCAGGAAAGGATAAATCATCTCCTGGACCGTGAAAGGCATACTTTCCCAGTAAGAGCTTTTCGCGGACTTTGGAGAAATCTCGTAAGCTTTTAATATTTCCTGTATAGCTAGAGAAAAACAGTCTCTGTCTTGGGTGTTTTTCTGCATCTGGAATCCTCTCGCTAGTTCGATAAGCACCTCACAAGCGAACTCTTCATTTGTATCACAAATAAATTTCTTATCGTCTCTGGAAACGATTCTACGAGGTAGAAGACTAGGTTCCACAGCTCCAAGTTCTCCGAGACATTCTCCATAAGCCAATTGAATTGCCTCATCTTTATCTCTACATCCAGCTATAAATGCATCCAAAAGTTCAAGAATCAAAGGATGAACGCTCGAGTTACTGAGAATTAGTTCGTTAAGTTCACTTCGATGCCCAGCAAGAAACTTCTTTAAGTGAATTAAAGCTCTTAGACGAACGTTATCTGTTTCGTGTCCTATACGGCTCAACCACGATTTGAGCTCTTCTTTAACACTTTCTGGTCTTCTTCGCCGGATACAAGTCGTTACGATATTCGAAATTTGTCCAGAAACATTGAGGTCTTCAATAAAAAACAACTCAGGAATGTATGGCGATAAGGCTTCTTCGTTTTTGACAATCAAATACTCCAGCATTTCGTTTGTTTCTTTGGGATAACTTTCTAGTAAAGGTACAACTGAAGAGAAAATTGTTGGTAGCAAAGGTCCTAGGTCTTCTATCAAGGTGCTGAAAATCAGAGATTAATTTAATTTTTGGAAATATCTTTCAGATTTTAGAAAGATTCAGTGTGTCTACTAATTTTTGCCCACTGAATTTCCGGTTTTTCTCGGTATATTAAAAGATTTTCAAGAATTTTAAAGTATTCCGTGAAATATTAAGGATCCTTATTTTTATTAAAAAGAAGTGAAAATACAAAAAAATCGATTTCTCTAAAATCGAACGATTTTTTTCAGCCGATGATTATTTGGGGAAAACATCAATCAGTTCTGAAAATTTCGATATCTATATATATATTTTTTTAACAATCGCCAAGCCACATCCCTATTAGTAGACATCCTCTCTTAGAGATGCCTTCATATGTTTTTAAATTGGAAAATAAAAAAAAGTTTTTGACCTACTTTCGTAGAAAAGCATTCCAGGCTTGATAAGATAATTTTCTAAAGCCTGGTCTTTTAAAATCGAGAAGCATTCGTAGAGTTGCAATGATTTTGTAGCGAAGAGGAGTAATATATTGAGGTCCCATAAAACTCATCAGAGTTGCTAAAGAAGCAATTGCACATTGCTGAGTGTGCTCGTCAGATATTTGGCCGATATTTACCTCCAAAGCCACCAACACTCCGTGTAAAAAAGGACTCAGATATTCAGTCTGAAAAAATGGAAAAAGTAATATAATTGAAGGCTTAAAAACCTATTAGATCTCACAATTTTACTCACAATTTTTTCCTTTGTATCAAATTCTATCGGGACTTGTCCATTGAATCTGGACATTACTTCTAGTGAGAAAATCACTTTTTCTCTTTGCGCGTGAAATTGCAGGAATAATTCACTGAAAATGCCCTATGAATTTTAAAAAATAAAACCAGAATTAGTGATTGAAAAATTAGGATTATAATTCATTTAAATTGCTGGTTATTTTCTAGTTTTCTAAGTTATTAGACATCCTGTTTACGATTCAGATTTTATACTTGCCATGAAAGATCTGCTTATCAAATACTGCATATTACATTCGGTGATCTTTGAAACGAGTTTCAAACATTTCTCACCAATATCTGGATCATTGTTGAGAAAGGCATGAGTGCAAATGTGCTGGATAAAAAATATATTTCATAAACTGTGCACAATTAAAATCAAAAAGCTTGGGTTTAAGAACTCAAAATATAAAAAACTGTGATAAGTTCTTTAATTAAAATGAAATACCTGAAAGTGATCTTTTAACATCTGAGCTTCCTCAACTCGATTTGGTTCGGCGATATCTTGAAGCAAAGAAATCGCTTTCGGAGTTTTTACGATGTGAGGAATCAAGAAGGTAACAACATGGTGAACATCTTTTCGTAATAAATGTGAAGAACCTTCGTATCCAATACATTTGGCAACTCGATGAATCGTCGATGCCATATTATATCCATAATCAACATAATTTTGCACTGCCATATCCATCATCAGCTACAATTCCAAATTGTATAAGTACCAGACACAAAACTCAATTTCAAAGTGAATTAAAATTTAGACATTTTTGACATGTAGTTTCTATTTATATGCTACCTCAATAAAATGCATCCGATACCGAGTGAACATCTCTTTAGGTGTTAATTCATAAAACGTAGCCACTTGTTCAAAAGCTGCAGTTGCAAAAGCCACTTCTCTTGATCCTGAGAGCGGATGTAATATCGTCAAAATAAAAAGACTCAGAATTCTCCTTTCTGTTAAATGAAGACGAACACTGAAATAAAAAAAAATTAAATTTCAACAAAACATAATAAAAAATAATTTTAAATTTCAATTTTCATTCTCCTTATTTTTTACTTACCAGGCAAAGTTTCTAGCAGTCAATAGCAACTGGAAATGTAGGCAATAATTTGAATGATCGATCGCCTCTACCATCGAATTACCTAAAATTTCAACAAAAGAATCTACGAATTCATTCAATTCATTTGGCATATCATCTTCTGAAAGGATTCGAGTTTGTCGTAGTTGAGCGATTCTGTTTTGCAGCAAAAATCCGATTACATTACCAACGTTATTGCGAATATCAGAGTTATTGTCACGTATGTAAGGCAACCACAAATTGGAAATTTTATTCGTATTAAAATTCTTAATGTGGTTTGAAAATCGAAGGAAATTTTCTGACATTCGAAGACGAACTTCTTGCGACACTGAAGTCATCAGCGATTCAAAGAGAAATGAAATGATCGTTTCGGATTTTGAAGATAAATTGTAGATCCTTGAATCATCTCCATGCTCTGAATTATCGCAAGCGTTGCATTTTATCACCAGGATGGATTCATTCCAAGATTTTCTAAACAAATTCAGACCAAACAAAAATATTGTTTGTTATAAACAAATATATTTAAAAGTTTAAAAGAGTAATGAAGAAAGGAATTAAAATACCTGATTAAAGTTGCACATTTGGACAAAAGGCAAATCAATTCACCTAAAATTTTTGCAACCGCTTCATGAACTTTCAGCGACTTAGAAGAAATTGTTGAATGGATCAATTTTAAAATGTCTTCTACTCTTATATCGTCGTTCATCGATAATAGAAGACAATTCCTTCGGATTAAAAACATTACTTAAAAACAGTTTTTTGTTTAACTTTTCTAAACATAGTCATCATAGGTGATTTTCTTTATAAAAATAGATGAGAAATAGGTTTTAAAGGATTTCAAAAGAATTCAGAAGACTTAAAAAACTGCAAGTATCAAATAAAAATATTTTCAGCTTTAAAAGATTGACTTTCCTTCTTAGTTTATTAATTCGGAAAAGTTTTTACAATCTGGAAATGTCCTGGAATTACCCTATAATTCAAGTGTCAATAATTTCTCATATGATTCAACTTTATGAATTGAAAAAAGGTGAAAAAATTCTCAAAATAGGCGAAACAGGTCAAGAATTTAATAAACTAGGTAAAAAAACGTGAAAAGGTGACGACCGATAATGACTGTAAATATACTTTCGCCACAACCAGCCAGCTATTTTTAACATAACTTACGAGATACCAGCAACAGTAAATTCGACATCAGAATTCGAAATGCACTCCTCCAATAATTCTAAACGAGATTTTCCATTTCCATATCGACAAACGGTTTCCAAGCATTTAACTTTCGTCTTAAAATCTAATGAATCAGCTATTGATTTTAAATCGTTATCAACTTCCATCGACTCTGGAGCTTTTTTAATCCAAGGTAACGATAAAATCTGCTGGATATTTTCCTTATTTGATTCATTGTGAGCCATCAATTGAATTAAACACTGGAAGACTAAATTATTTGATTGTGAATTCAAATCATTTAAATTTTCTTTTAAAAAATTCAGGATGCGTTCCATGTCCTCTTCATACAATCGAGCTTTTATGTTGCGATCTGCAAGCCAAAAATCTAGCAAACTTGTTGACTCTAAGAAAGAGACAATCTGAGAATAGTTTTTTTTGGGAAGATTTATTATAAATACTGCTCGTAAACTTTCCCATAATTTACTGTCGTTTGTGACTTTTATGGGTTTTTGATTTGAAGAATTATTCTGCAGATCATTAAAAATATAGTGCATGAGAACCGAGTTAAATTTCTAGAATTGAAATAGAAAATGGTTATTGATTAAGTACAAAAAAAAATTAATTATAATTCTTTTAAATATAAAATACTGACTGGAAGATCTTCTGAGTAGCGAATAAATTTGTTAAGGCACGAAATGTAGGATCTTGGATTATTTCTGAGATACTGTCCAATTTTTTCGTAGATTGTTGGTTCCAATTCCCTTCCTAATCAAAAAAGGTTGATAAAATAGTTGATTATTTTCAGAATGCTTTCATAAAAAAAGATTAAGATATTTTTTTAACATAAGATTTTCGCATAAAGTAATGACAAAGGCGCGCACTTTAGCGCGAAATAATATATATTGTCAATAATATATGTATATATTTAAACTTGATCTGTAAGTAACATATAGATCATTGGAAAAAAAATTGAATTAGTAAATATGTATGCATACCGAGAAAGTTTTCAGCTATTAGATCTACTATTTCAAAGCAGAGATTCGTTGTGTCTAGAGATGGGTTTGTCAATTTTATGAATTCAGAGAAGACTTGCGAATATTGCAATAATGATTCACGTGAAAGTATTCCTTCTCTGCTCCAAGTTGGAATTGTGCTAACGATTTCTATAACATATTTTATCAATATTTTCAAGTCCTGAAGGAGAAAAAGAAAAGACTTAAATAAATTTAAACATTTCTTCAAATAATATTTATATTTAAGGGTATATTTTACTTACCACAGAAGCAAATTTAGTCGTCTACTTTGTGATTTTAATAATAAGTATTTTTTTCTGAATCTAGACGATTTACATTCGTTTAATGAAGACGGAAGTAGATCGCCTAGTTTTAGCGAAAAATAATTATTATTGCAAACGTAAAGCTGACAAAACCAAATTTGCTCTTATGGTAATTACCTCATGCCCTTAAGTGGATTATTATTAAAAAAGGAAAAGAAAATTATATTTAGAATTCAAAAATACCTTTTCGTTTACGAGGTTAATTTTAATAAATTGAATGAAGACCTTGAGAGATAAAATTTTAACCTCAGGTGACAAATTCACAAGAAACCTCATTGTTTTCTCCCAAAGTGAACTATGATCCCACATAGAAACTCCAGATTTTAATACTATCTGCAAGAGTGTAGATTACATTTATAATTAATTATATATAATTTTTTACATAAATAAAAACTAAATTCTCATAAATATATTGATTTTTGTATCTAATCAAATTAATTTTCGTAGTACCTGTAAAAGAGATCTTTGAGTTAAAGCTATATGTTTGATAGTAACAGGAAAAGGCTTCAGATCCAAATTATCGATGAGATTTCTCTCAGCTTTAAATTTATGTAATTTAAGTCTTTCTCCCACTTTTGAGAATTCATCGAAGTTCAGTAATTCTGTAATAAATACAATCAATGTTTTAATTTTTCAGATTTTAATATTAGAAGTAATGAATTAAAATTAGATAATAAAACCAATTTACCATCCATTATTGTCAGATATTCAGATATAATAAAAGAGTGCATTTGAATTTCATTTTGAGAAAGGACTTTCAACATTTTTGCTTGCACTTCGATACTGTGCTCAAGTATTTTGTCATTCTGGGAAGAGCCAGTTATGTGAAACATTACTCCAAATAACCATATTGAAAAAGCTGTAAAACAAAATGAAATAAAACGAAAAAAATCATTAGAAAAGTTTATTAAGATTGTTGGATTCAACTACTAACTTTAAAATTCTAATTCCTCATATTACTCAACAGATAAAAGAATTAGTTATCCTTGCATTTTGTAGGCGAACTCAATTATACAATAGAAATATCAAAAGTATTAAGACTAAAGTTTTTCGAAGTTTTTCGCTCTGCACGCATAATTCTAATTAAAAAAGGAATACCACTACAGAGTGAATAAATATCTAATTATAATATTTATCGAGTAAAATGAGGAAATCAAATTTTGAAGTTTGAATCCAATACGAATTTTGAGGTTAGAATTTGGATCCTTCCTCTTTCAAAATTATAAACTTAGAGAAACTTACCTGTGTATCGTTTTTGTAAATTTTCAGAAACAGGACCACTGCTTGTCGAGGGCACTAAAATGTTGCTTAAATTAGCTCGTAAAAAAGCTTCCAAAAAAGAACGAACTTGTTCCTTTGTAGTTTCTCTTTCCAGTTCCGAGACGATATTAATTACAGGAACGTAAATAATTCTCCACATATCCTCGACAGTTGTGGAACTACATTTAAAATCTTGTTCAGTATTTTATATCGACTAGATATAAATTATTAATTCATTTTTATATATAATTTTGAGAAATTCAATTTCTAACCTGCTTTCGGGATCTCTTGTGTTTTCCTCCGTTGAGGCTGACATTTTAGGAGTTTGACAATATTACTATTTTATGATTATAAAGAAAATCGGTATGACTTTAACACACCACATCATAAATACATTTTTTAAAGAAAATTACATTTCATAACATTTTGTTCCGTTAATAGCGCGCGTACTTTCAGAACAACCACGTGATAATGATGGGATTGGTTGAATCAGTCAATCAGTGTTGCACCATGCGCGCGCAGTGTATGTTGACTTCTCGCTGGAGAAATGCTGTCATTGGTAGAATCAAAGATATTAGATATTAGATATTAGATATAGTCAAAGATATTAGTACAAGATATTAGTACTAATATCTTTGGTAGAGTTCTTTACTTCTTAGTGAGTAATATTACCGAGGTAATATTCCTCATCTCGGTAACGTTACCGAGAAGGTACACTCGACGTTCCCAATAGTAAATAAATCCAAACCAGAGTCGTTCCCAATACACTCGACTTCCGCAATAGTCACCAAATCCGAAACAGTTGCCCCCGCAATAGTCAACAATTTTCCCTACCTCAAATGTCACATCGATTGCGCATGCGTATTGCGTATTGTGTTGTTTGCGTTAGCAACCAATCAGATGTCGATCGCAGCGCATGTGCAATGGTATCAAGTGGCAATTGAGAGAACAGCTGAGAACAGCTGGTGACTATTGCGGAAAAAAATTGGTGACTATTGCGAAATTGTGACTATTGCGGAAGTCGAGTGTAGTAAAAAAATGCCTTTCCTCAAATTTCACATCAATTGCGCATGCGTATTGCATATCAAATACTATTTTTAGTATTTTAAACTGCGCGCGAATAGCAACCAATCAGATGCCGAACGCAGCGCATGAGCAGTGGTATAAAGTGCTTATTGCGAGTTGCGCTCTTTATTATTGAGAACAGAACTCTTTTACTATTGGGAACAAATTACTATTGGGAACATTACTATTGGGAACGTCGAGTGTAACGTTAAAATAAATTACCTTACAATTTTCGAGAATTTATGAGAATTTATTATTTTTAATTTTTATCATTTTTTATCATTTTTTATTTTTCATTTCTAGGGGGGAACAATCCCCCTTGATGCCCCCCCTGACTACGGTCATGGATTATCGACGGCCCTGAGTGCTCACTGACTTTCTGTTGGACAAATTCTTCCGTTGGCTGAAATTTGAATCGCGCGCCAAATTTTGACCAATGGCAGTATTTCTCTAGCCGATTGCCAATGTGTGTTGCCATTGGTCAAAATTTGGCGCGCGATTCAAATTTAAGCCAACGGCAGAATTTCTCCAACGGAAAGTCAGTGAGCAGTCTCAGGGCCGTTGATAATCTATGATCGTAACTAGGTGAAGGCACCAAGGGGAGGATTTTTCCCCCCTAGAAATGAAAAATAAAAAATGATAAAAAATGATAAAAATTAAAAAAAATAAATTCTCATTCGAAAATTGTAAGGTACACTCGAGTCTCTCAAATGTCAACTTCCCAAATCTCAAATGTCAACTTCCCAATCTCAAATGTCAAGTCCGTTTTTCTCAAATCCCACTTGTAACCATTGCGCACGCGTTGCGTTCGGCATCTGATTGGTTGCTATTCGCGCGCAATTTAAAATGTTAAATAATATTATATTATACGCAATACGCATGCGCAATTGATGTGACTATAGAGGATAAAGAATTTCTTGACATTTGGGAGAACCTCTGGCAAAAATTTTTTGACATTTCGGAGACTCGAGTGTAATTTATTTTAACGTTACCTTCTCCATAACGCATTGCAACTAAAAATACACAATTACTGCATATTAACAGAGTTCACATAGATGTTTATTTACTTATTAAAATTAAGGGAATCACCTCATATGTGTAAGTTCGATTTATTTGAGTGCCTAACCTAAAAATAATTCGAAATTATCAAATGTTTTTTTCTTTATTTTTTTGCAGTTTTTAGTTATATTGTTATCGATTTTTGAACATAAAGAATGGAAGTGTATGTAGACGATGTCGTAATGCCGGGGGATATTGTGAAGAAAGTTTTTCCTAATCAAGGGAAAATAAAAGTCATTTTGGGTCCAGGACTTCGTCGTGATGGAGACCAGATTTTTGTATGCAAAGCCGGTGTTTTAAAAAAGCGGGACCCATTTATTTACTATGTTAATAGTTATGAGAAAAGGTATGTATTTCTAGAAGGTTTTTATCTATTGTCTAATTTATTCGTTTACCAAACTGGCGTAGGTATTTTCAAGAAAAACTTTGAATAATTTGTTGGATTAATGTTATATTTTGGGATCTATTTTGTGAAACATTGATGCTTTTGAATTTATCTATTAAATTCTAAAGTTAAATTGTAAACGTATTAATCTCTCATTAATATTTTGTCATTATTTTCAGATACATTCCAAACCGAGGAGAAAATGTAGTTGGCATAGTAACTCAAAAAGCTGGCGACATTTTTAAAGTGGATATAGGAGCCTATGAACAAGCCTCTCTTTCATATTTAGGCTTCGAGGGTGCCTCAAAGAGAAACCGTCCAGATGTCCAGGTTGGTGACGTAATTTACGGAAAACTACTTGTTGCCAGCAAAGACATGGAGCCTGAACTCGTATGTGTCGATTCGCTCGGTAAAAAGGAGAAATTAGGCATTTTAAATCCCGACGGTATGTTGTTTTCTTGCTCTTTGAGTCTCGTTCGAAAAATTCTGAATCCAAACTGTCCTCTCTTGAAACTTCTTGCAAAAGAACACAAATATGAATTGGCAGTCGGGATGAATGGGAAAATTTGGGTAAAGGCTGGACCATCCGTGGAAGAAACGATTGCAGTTACAAATGCAATTCTAGCCGCTGAATTCACTCATCTCGATGACATGCCGGCTCTGTGCTCTAAAATTGCTGAAATCCTTTTCAAAATTAGATGAGAAAAAAATAGTCAAAAAGTTTAACATATATCTAAGTAGAAATAATAAATAAAAATAATACGTAGAAATTGATTATGAACTGAAATAAAATGATTTCTTTTTTATGAATGACTTTGTATTTATTGTACCAGTATTTGTAATGAGTTTTGTAAATAAAATTTGAATGGATGTTACAGCGTGACTATAATTAATAGCGATGGTCTTCTGAAAGGCGCGAACTTTAAGAGAATAATTAAAATACGGGCGTGTATAACAGTTTACATTCAATTGTGAAAGCTGTAGTCACTAGAATACTAATATTACAGTATTTTGGTTCTCGTACAGCTCTTTTTTACATATGCAACTTATATTATGCTTTACAATATCAAGTTGTAGCAAACAAGTGACGAATTATTATTGATAAATGATTGATGAAAAGATTGATCTAATTATCGTTGATTTTCAATTCCTAATCTCTTGTTGCTGCAGCTTGACTTTGAATTTTCACAACCCCTGAATTCTGAATTAACAGATAGGATCGACATACTTACATCAATAATGCACGGCGTAATTATAATAAATTGTAAATGGTAACTTTCCAGATCACAAGAGTCGATTTGGTTAACACACTTTTTGATATGTGCCTAAAATTGCTCTCGATCGCTGCTTTTCATAAATTAAAAGCATTAATTGAATCATAAACAATTCGAATTTCTAAATCAATAGTTAAGCATAAAAGTAATATATAATAATAATATAATATAATAATTATAAATATCAACTAAATGAGAAATACTTTCTAAATGAAAAATACATTTTGTACTCGATGAAATGTGCAATACTGATGTATTTGCTTACCAACTTAAAGAAAACAATTGGCTTATTATCAGAAAAATAATAAACCAACAATTTTCAAATGCAAATTTAGTAAATAAACTATCATTCTTCACGACGGTATTATTTATCTCTAGAGGAATATATTCCATAAGCGTGCTTGGTGATTAGATACTTTTGCATTAAAACGATTACATAGATTCCTACCTCGAATCGGAAAAAATAAAACCTAAAGCAAATATTTAATCTACAAACAAGAAATATAACAAAATTAAAAAAAAAATTTTTTTTTTAAACAAGATTTTTACTCACTTTCCAGTTTTGATTTCTAAATTAGAGAAATAGATGACGATATTTTAATAATGAATGATTTAAAACGAGTACAATAAATCGCGAGTACTTAGAAAGTTTTCGATCTTTTAATTCTTATCTGATCGTCCGAATTATACGAGGATACAAAACTATTTACTAACTTACTAATATACACAGAATACTCTCCACAAATCTAGAATATTTTATAAACATTTTTTTTATGTTTGTGCTTTTAATTATTTTCTCAATATTACAAAACATTCTAGAACTGTCAGGTTCGATTATTAATTAATAACTAGGGGACGATCATTATTCATTAGCAACCACAGACTATGGTATTCGCCTAATTATCATTCGGCTTTAAATCGGTTTGGCATTTAATTACAATAGCAATCAGACTACAATGTGCAATGATTATTCTCATTAAGTGCTGTTCTTATGTAAATTCGCAAAAAATAAGATATATGGAAAATGAGACTCTTAAAAATAAAATTCGAATATATTTTCTTGTATGATTTGTGCTGGATGATACCGAAGTCATGATATGAGGAAAAATATCTGCCCCTAAATAATTGCGAGGATTAAATTATTTAATCCTACATCTTGATTGGTTCTTTATTTGAATATTCTATAGTAACCAAAATGAATTTCCGATTTAAGTGTAGATAAATCGACTAGTAAATTCTAAAGTTTTGAAATTTCAAAAAGAAACTTAAACTAACTTAATTTAATTTAATACTGAAAACAGAAAAGCTATTGAAATTTCAAAAATTCAAAATTGATAATTTAATCTTTATAATTTAAAACTTATTCTAAATAAGAGGCAGATACTTTGTATGATAGAGTATGAGATAGTTCTATTTATAAGAATCTACACTCGACTACTGCACTGATTCATTAGTTATAAGAATAATTTGCTTTTTAGTCACATTTCACTTTGTCACAGTTGATTTTCAACCCGATATTACCAGAAATTAAAGCTCTCCTTTCGATTAAAATTTCATTTCCTAATAACTAACATGTAGTTAAACAAAAAAAACAGATTAACTCAAAAAGTCAGTAAGACAGAACAATAAAATAAAAAATAAAACAACAAGTCTTCTAAGAAAAAAGGAACAACTACTACGTAAACAATCTATATTAAAGGATAAAACATCGCTATAATAATATATTATATAGATAAACATTATATCATTGCGTTTCAGCCATTGTTGTCTTGTATATAAAAAATTGTCTTTGCTTATAGTTAAAATATTACGATGCCTTGACTATATAAATATATATATTTATATAATATATATATTAAATTCATATATTATTGTTATTATTGTATTATTCTTTCATTAGCGCGTATAGGTAAATACCATTCACAACACAGAGTGCATAGTACGAAGCTGTAACTCGTCAAGTTGCTTTTCAATCTTTCCAAAAATTAATCATTTTTAGCGGAAAGTTTAAAAAACAAGAAGACTGCGAAAGCTTCTATGTAACAACGCACAACCAATTTTATACAACCTGCGTGCACCAAAACTGTCGCATCTTTATTCAACTGACAGGAGGGAATGTATAAGTGGAACTATTGAAATATCACGTTTTTTTTAAAGATTATCGGTTTTGGTAGTTGACCAGAGTTACAGAGTTTCTAGTTATTTAACGAAGAGAAAATATCTATTTAGAAAGCTCAGACAAAATTAAAAACTGAATCTAAATTTTATTTCCATTCAAAAAAAAATATTTTTTGAAGAAAATAAATAAAGTTTAGTCAATTTTGTTTTGTTTGGGAATCCAAACATCTATGAAACTCTCAAATTTTCCTGTCAGCGAAATGCATCTAAAAATGCTAAACTCGTCAATAGAATCGAAATACGTGACTCATCCCGAAAATTCACAAGTATAGAATTCGAGGATACAAGGCTGAAAGTGATTAGAAGTGGAAACAACTATCTCCGATTCACGCCCCTACAATTTTACTTGAAAGATCGAGACTTAAAATCGGAATCGCGATAATCACGATCACATTCCTTATAGTAAAGACCATTATTATGGTTTCGAAATTACAATATCTTTTAGTGTAACACTGTAGCATTATGTATTATGAAATCTGTTATAAGAAGTGCAATATTCTTAAATTCAAAATTTTTTAACTAAAAAAATTCAGACTGAAACCAAATGATTTTAAACTTGCATTTTGCATTTATTGCAACAAGTAACGTATCGAAAGTTTTACATCACGTGATGTGGTATTTTAGCCATTTATAATTTATAATTTTTAAATCACTATTCGAGAGTAAATCCTTGATATGATTTCATTCAAAATTTGTTTTGTACTTAAAAAACACCATTGAAAGTACGTCTTCATAAAATCATCAACTTCTGTACATCAGAAACTAAAAATATTTTCCTGTCTTTGTTCATTAATAGAGTTCTAAATTTTGCAAGAATTAAAATTTTAATTTGCAATATTTTTTAAACTATAAACATAAAAATCGTATTTTTTAAAATAAAGTTTAATACTTCTCAATTTGAAGACTTTTAAGATTTTAAAACTTAATATCATGGTCTCTTAAAAGGAAAGGCTTATCTCTCGGTATCGTATCTCTATAAATAATATTTTAAATATTTTTTTAAATATAAATAATAAATTTAACTTCAGAACTCTATTCATCATCCATTAAAGTTAAATGCTAATGAGAGTTTTCACTTTTCAAATGTGACATTCGACGGAACTTGTGCAAGACCTTACCCAATAAATATCTTAAATTATTCCTGTTTATTGTTATTGGAATTGTGCATTCGCTAGCTTGATTTTGATGAACTTTGATTTTAATATCAAGACGACTGTCGGTGCAAAAGTGAATAAATGAGTATCGATAAAACGGACTTGGTGAATGAAAAGAAGATGAAATTTTTAGGTGATTCCTCTTTCTTCAAGATAAAAATCGTACGAGAGGAAAAATCACCCAGAGGATGAAATACACAATTCTGATGTTTTTGCCATCTTTCAACAGCTTGACGAGATCTCGAAAAATGATCTGAGCACTACGTCAATTGAACATTGTATAACACCTTGTGCACACCTAAAAACGGCAGTAATCGCGACTTGAGTATTCGTCGATCTCTAAACTCGACTCTTCAAATTTAAGAGCCACTTTAATCTATAAAAAACAATGTCTTTTTTTCCGCACGACATCAATTGATCCGACAGCTGGGAAATAAATACAAGCCTCGTGCAGAAAAAAAGATACAATTAGTGTCATGTTGACTCAAAATCACAAGATTTCAAGATCGCTAGATCTTGGGAATTCGAAAAAATTCGAGATCGAAGATACAGTCTTACTAACAACTTCTTGTTTCTTTTTCACGAAAGTTTCTCAGGCAAAGCTCGGTCATTGAGCAGCGACAAATGGTTTGAGTTAAAAACGGCTGAACTTCCTGCGATAAACTTACCTCTCAAAAATGGTAAATCACCACGAGAAACCTAGGAGTCTTAGGTTTGAACACTTTGCGTTCTACGATGAAGTTCGTTCTGGAAAGCAAGTTTCTTGAGAAGTATTCCTATGATTCTCGAGATTTTTTGCTAATGGATTTTTGTTCGTTCAACGAGCTTTCAATCCAGATTGCTTACCAAGGAGGATTAGAGTAAAAACTAAGAGTTATCGGTCGCTAAAGTCGTCGAGGCTGCACGACGGTGTTATTGTTCAGTCGAGTAGTTGTTTGATTGTTGAAGTTTTCGTCTTGAGGGATGCGTTCTGTTCTCTCGTCGAAAAATCCTGGGTTTAGGATGATATTGGGCACCAATTCAATCACTTCCTGCTCCTCCAGCTGCGCTGCAATTGCGGAACGGCGATTAATTTTCATTAGTCTAGGCCATGAGCCTTACTAGCTTCTACTCTTTCTCTCCCTTTCTCTCATCACTCACCACTGTCAGGTTTTCTTGATCAACTTTAACTGCATTTTATTATTTTTTAAGTCGATTAAATCGATTATCTTAAACAGAACTTTAATAGAAGTTTATAATCTTCATTTTGAAATTTACTGTTTAAGAATTAAAATTCAGAAATTGTCTAGATACTCTAGGTTCTAGAACACAAGTCCTGTTCTGGATTTATATTTTACAATCGATCAGAAATTGTTCTAAGACTGACAGACTATTGTGCTACCTTTTAACTACAAACTATGTAGTCAAAAAGTTTTTCTAGTAGCACTTAGTGCTATTATCTAGGCCATAATGCTCTACTTCTAATTCCATATAGTTGAAAATAGTAGCACTAGACGTGCACTTTCTAGAAATTATCTAAAACCACCAATCCTTTAGTGTAACTATTGATTAGAAATAAAATTTTTTTCCCTTCATGTTAGATGCAGATTATACCTTTCATTATTTTGCAACTCTGAATGGTTGTTTGTTTAGTTTAATAAATTTTAATTAAGAAAAGTAGCAATTGCGAGAATACAGATTCTAATATGTAGAATTTTTAATTTAAATACGTGCTGTAAACATAAATTAATATAAATTAGTATTCTAGTATTAGAGTTGACTACTAAAAATATTAAATAAGTAGAGAAACTTTAGCATTCAAAAAAATGAACCAAACACCTGAAAATAAATATGACTTTAAAGGTACTACATGTTGTAGAAATGTTAATAGGTAAGATCTAAAATGCTTAAAAGTATTGAATGTAAAAGAAACTGAATTTTAAAGGTCCAAAAACATTGCTAGAGTTAGAATGAAAGAGATCCCCACTTAGTAATCATACATAATCTCTAAATAGCAGAAAGGTTTGGTGGTTGTCAAAATAGTTAATCAGATAATAAAAATACCTTGAGAATATTCTAGTGCCTTACGTGTAGAGTGCAAAAGTTAGAATATAAAACGAATATATTAGAAACGAGTTAGACAACTATTTAAGTAAATCTAAGCGCTCTTAGCTCGAAAGATTAGTAGAGAACAGAGCTGCATTAGAATAGCATTAAGTAATAAGTATATCGATCAAAAAATGTAGGTGTTAATGTTAATGTTAATACTGTCAAGGAAGCTAGAGATCAAGGCCATAGATAACTGGTGTCTAGTGATGATTGTCTCTGCTACCGATCCCCAGATGAAACATGATAAAAATTTAATTATATAATATAACATATGACCAAATAAAATATATGATTCAATGAGAAAAGTTCATTTTATGTAATGAGAGAAGCAACCTTACTCAATGAAGTCAGAACTTTGAGGAGTACACAAAAGACTCGCATAACATTGAAAAGAGAATATGTTTTTGAATACGTATTGTTAGCTAGTAGCAGAAACAAAGCGATTAAAAGAGATAGAGTAGAAGCATAAGCTTAATTCTAAAATTACAAGAATATGCTTACAAGATGCCTTGCACTCGCGATAGAGTAGGAAACACGTTCCGAAACCAAGAATCATTAAAGTCCCCATAACAATCCCTACCGCAGCTACCCATACGCGAGTATCGAAATTTTCTGCTCCTTGTAAAAGGTGTCTTGCCAGCTCTGAAAAATCAGTATCACTTGCAGAATTACATAAAGGGTTACATGAATGTTTCTTTATACAATTTAAATCTCTATAGAGGTTCCATCTTCCAATTTCTATTTACTAAAAATTCTATAGATCGTATATTCTAGTATTTTAATAGTTCTAGACATTTTTAAATAAAATAATCATACCCAGCTCTTCATCACTGTGTTGCGTGTGTCCATCAACCTCGACAATCTCGCCTGGACCGAGTTGATTGGTAGCCCACACTCGAAACGAATAGGTTGTATTCGGTTCTAGATGATAGACATCAATCTGTCTCTGCAAAACATAATACAATAGTAATAATTAGGCTTTCGTGCAAGAGTTTGAAGAATTTAAATTCGTGAAACAAACAATTTAAAAAGTTATATAAAGTTATATAAAAGTTATATATAAATCACTAGAAGGACGTGTGAATGTTGTCAAGAAATCTGCTAAAGTAGAACTATAAACTACAATGAAATAATTCGTTGGAGTCTTTTTGAAGGATTCTAGTTCGGACTTCTGATCTATAATATTTCAAAGTGACACCAATCATTTTTTAATTATTTTTCCCAACTTTTAGAGAATTCTTTCGTCTCCTATCTTTTCACTTTTACCTCCTCTCTTTTTCCTACATCTATTACATAATAAATTTCGTACAACCTCCTCTGCATATTTTCATGTAAGCCTTCTTGTTATATTCAGTTCTATAATTTCTAATCTTCACCTTTGGTGGTACCACTCTTTGTTATATATTTATAATTTTGTATCTAGAATAAAAAATGATAATAAAATACTCACGGAATTTGGAGGAATATGATTCGGCATGATGGGCTTCCATTCTTCAGCCTCTTCTCCCTGAATCGGTTTTAAGCGATACTCGGCAGTGAAGTCTATAATCGGATAACCTCCGGTTTCTCCAACTTCCCAGAGTATATTTGCTAGAATAGTAGAGGGTTTCACCCAAACATTGTGTAAAGCCGGTGGAGGAGCTGTAACAATTTAATAAGCAAATATATAATATATAATATAAGTGGTTATTATTCTATTATTATTTTTGTAATTCCTTATTTTCCTTTTTACTTACTTTTTACTCGTACAATAACCGAACTTTTGACAGCATTGGCGTCATTGTCTAGAGTGCAGGAGTAATTCCCTGCATCGAGTTTAGTGACATTGACTAGCTCTAGAGTTCCATTAGGCTTAACTTTCGATCTTTGAATTTGGCCGTCTTCTCGACCATCGATGATCCACATTACCGCCACAAAGTCTGCCGTTTGCCTCGATGTTTCATAGCTCCCGCAAGGCAGACTTAAATTTTGACCTACATCTACTGCTACCTCGCGTACTGGCACCTCCGCTAGTGCTCTTTGCCATCCTGAAAATTCAAAAAAATTAAGTTAGATTCGGAATTCAAAAAAAGAAAGTCTTGAGTTTTTTTCCTTATTATTTTTAAAAATAATTTTTTAAATACAGATTTCTTACAGACTTATACTATCTCATTTATTATAGTAATTTATAATTGCGGTTTGACACGCGTATAGGATATTGCGTGACTCAAACCAGAAGGGCTGTATTTGGATTCTACTCAAGGGGATTCCGCCCTTTTAGTATTAGTCATGCGATATCCGATTCAGTCATGACTTGTAACTTTAATTTTTATCCGAACTATTCTTCAATAAATTACAACTAGATATGAGAAAAGTACTTTTCAAAATATTAGGTTTATAAAAAATATTATCATTATAATAATATCTATATTATTATTAATGTACTTACAATTTTATTAAGATTAGAAATATTAACATTCATAAAATAAATCAGCTCAAGTGACAAGTGTATCTCAATTTCTACTTAAAGTCAGAGAAATTGAACCCACGATTTCATCTCACGTGACAGAAGGTTGATCTCTGGAGACTCACGTGGTCATTTAAGCTCAAATTATATCCGATTGATCACGCTCCGTCTCAAAGATATTTTTATAAACAGGACATTATTATCTGACTATCAAACTTTCAATTTGTTTGTCATTGAGTCAATGAGAAAATTACTCAATTATTAGGAAATATCATAAATAATCTTTACTGACTTCCTAGTTATCATAATTATGTTATTTTTTTTATCACAAGTTATAATTGATTAGATATTTATGTAATAATATAAGTGAAAAGTATTACATTGAAACTGAAAATATATATTCAAAAACGCGATTTGCTTTATCAATTTGCTTCGCTTCAATTAAAACTACAAAAATATTTTTTTCTAGATTACAAGATAACTCTAAAATTATATAACTCAATTGTTGTCATGTAATCCTAATCATTTTATGTACAAACCAGTATCTTTTGAGATCAAACAATTCAAATTGACTTGTATTGTTCATTAACCGGATGAATTCTATATTTGTACAATTATTAGGGATCATCAGGAAAATTTGTTCAAAACGGAAATCTCTAAAATCTACATACAATGCACGAGATACAAGTGTGAGAATTCTAAGTCTTAAATTGCAATTTTATCAATTGAAAACTTAATTGCTAATGTTAAGTACATCATAATTCTATTTCAAAATGCATTTTTTACTGATACCTTTGTTTTCTTAAAGTTTAAATTATTAGATTTTGTTTTCTATCTGTTATCTTTGTTATTTTTTTAACAATTAAAAAAAATGTAATCTAACGTAACAACAAAACTATGTAATCTTCAAATTCAGATTAGAACTGAATTAAATTATTTTTTAAACCACATATATTCTACCTATTTACTCATCAAATCTTTTTTTTTAATTTCCATAGCAGATATACGTTCTCTGCTTATTTCTTTAAATCTATCTGGTATGGATTTTTAAAAATATTATTTTTTACGAGTAAAAAGATGAAATATATATGGCGAAAATTCTTTCATATCCTTAAGCTTAAATATTACTTATTGTACTGAAAATTTGACTCAAAATATTTATAAGATTCAGAAACTTCGACAAAAAGGAGGGATGGAGCTAACACATGGGTCATTAAGTCTCGGGACTAACACACAAGTTGTACCACGAATGCCATGTCGATTTTTTTGTCAGTAGTATCAACCTTTAGAAGATATCTGTGAAAATTTCATGACATTCGGTTCAGTGCTTGTCGAGATATTGAAGTTTCTTTAAACAATGGACAAAAACGAGTTTCGTGTGTTAATAAAACACTGTTTTTTAATGGGAAAAAATACCGTTCAAGCTCAGCAATGGCTTGAAAAGTGTTACCAGGAAAATTCCCCGTCGAAAACGACCATTTGCTGATGGTATGCGGATTTTAAACGCGGTCGAACAACCACCGAAGACGCGGAGAGGCCAGGTCGTTCAATTGAGGTGGCTAGGCCCGAAAACATCCAAAAAATTTTTTAAAATTGTCATTTCGAATCGAAAAGTCAAGTTGCAAGAGATAGCTGACATCCTAAAGATGTCAAAAGGCATCGTGTTCAAAATCATACATGAAAATTTGTGTATGAAAAAACTTTTTTCCAAGTGGGTGCCGCGTTTGCTCACCTTGGAGCAAAAACAACAACGAATCGATGATTCGGAGTGCTGTTTGAGGCTGTTTAAGCATAATAAAAAGGACTTTTTACGTCGGTACATAACAATGGATGAAACGTGGATTCATCACTATACGCCAGAGTCGAAAAGAGCGTCAGCCGAGTGGAGAGGAGAGGGCGAAAGCCGGCCAAAGCGTCCGAAGACACAGCAATCAGCAGGAAAGGTCATGGCGTCTGTATTTTGGGATATGAACGGAATTTTTCTCATCGACTATCTTCCGAAGGGCCAGACGATCAAGAGCGACTACTACATTGCGTTATTAGATCGCTTGGATGACGCAATAAAGCAGAAAAGGCCTCACATGGTGAAGAAAAAACCGCTGTTTCATCAAGACAATGCACCGATCCACAAGTCGATGAAAACGATGGTGAAATTAAACGAATTACGATTCGAATTGCTTCCACACCCCCCATATTCACCAGATCTGGCTCCATCTGACTTCTGGCTGTTCGCAGACCTCAAAAAGATGCTCCAGGGAAAGAGATTTGGCTCCAATGATGAAGTTATAGCCGCAACTGAAGCCTATTTTGAGGCCAAAGACAAATCATTCTATAAGAAAGGCATTGAAAATTTAGAAAGACGTTGGAATGATTGTATCGCTATGGAAGGTGACTATGTTGATGAGTAAAGTCGAATTTTGGAAAAAAATTGTATTTTTACTGGTTAGTCCCGGGACTTAATGACCCATGTGTTATTTAAAAAAATGCGGCAAATCCAAGAGGAATCTGAAATTATGGATTTTTTTAAAAGACAAAAAGAAAAGGTCAAGGTAATGATTTTATCAGAGAACTTGCATAATGTGTCCCTGAATCCCAATCAGATAGTTGCAATTTATACAGGTACGTGCGGCATGTATATGAATACACGCGGAACCTTACATAAATATAACTAACTCATTGATCGGTAAATGGGAAATGTCTATTGCAAATTTTGAGAATACCTTACCTGCCAGTAACACGACCAGTAACACGACCTCGTGACCAACCATTCTCCCATATTAGGCGACTCGGTGCGTGCTCGGAGAATTGATTAAATTACAGGTCTTTCGTCTGCCGCATTTTTGATCGCGGAAATGTCACTTCTCGCTGGCTGTCAGTGTCAAACACATGCACATGACGCTTCGCAGAAACACCGCCCGATGCCCGATCTCAGGATTTTATTGAATCGATCGCAGCGCCGCCTGAATGATATAAACTGAACTATTGCATCAAGCGTGCCAATCACCGAGGGCGAAAATCAGGAAACTGGAAAAATAAGAGTTTATTCTGGTTTGGAAGTGTTTCTTGAAACGTAGAGTGATAAATAGAAATGGTCAGTGTACAATAAGATTTTTTTATAGTATTAAAATAATGCAAATAATGAATAAATTCAACTCAAAGATTTATCAGGATTGCTACAGAATATTGATTTGAAAATCGCGGGCCAATTTTTGGTTGGTGAACCTGAGATGAAAACGAAACGTCAGTTTTCAGTCGGTATGAAAAGTGTTAGAAACCTTCGTTTACCGACGGTGAAAAAGAATACATACATACAAGAAATAAAATGATGATCAGAAATAACCAGAGAAAACTTGATGGCAGTTCGCAATTCGATTGGATAATGGTGCGGTTACCGCGAGTTCATTCGTGTTTATTCAACCAGAAAATAAAGTGAACTTATAGTGTACAAACACGACGCAAGGTTGGTAAGCAATGTGTACATACACATATCTATATATGCATTTCAGTGTCTAATCAAGATAGAGATTCGTGGCTTCGTGATTCGTATGTATTTATACAGTGCACCAGATGAGATCGATCGATTGGTTTCGATGTCAATCTGTCATGCTCAAAACATGTGCAAACATGTGGTGGACTTGATCAGTTTGACTTGATTAAGTTTGACTGTATAAGTATAGGTGAAGATAAGCAATTGGAAGCAATGAATGACGTTTGACATTGAATGAAAGCTTTTACTGCATGATAGTGGAGTGTTTATTTTTGCTGATAAGAATTAAGTATAAAAGATTTCAAATTTTTAAACGACAGTTTAAATTTTTCTAATGATAGTATATATATATGTATATAGTATACATTTCAAAGAACATCAATGCATAATCCTGGACAATTGTTATTTTGATGTGAATAACATTTCATTAAAGCCTCATACAGGGCCGACTTTAGACAAAATCACCCCCCGGACGAATTTGAAAAAAACGCCCCTCCCCCCATCGTTTTTATATAATTTTCTTAAAGAAAAGATATAATTTTATTAAAAAATTATAAAAAATCACAAAAAATTGGCGCTCAGGGCGACCGCCCTGCTTACCCTGCCCTAAATTTGGCCCTGGCCTCATAATAATAGTTTGAAATTTATGTTTTTGATGTCAATTAAAAAGCGTACAGTGGCCTTGAGCCAAAAATTGTAATAAAAAATCTGTTAAATATGATATAAAATTAATTTTTTGAGGAGATAAATAAAAAATATTCCATTGGTTTACAATACAAAGAATGCTTTTAATTCACACAAAAGGCAGATAGTCAACGTAGTAGACAAAACGAGATATTCTGTTTGCCGAGTTAAAAAAATCCATACTTCGGTGAAAAATGGATTCATCATCTTTATATTTTATTTGTTTACCTCCCTTTATCTTTCAACGTATTGTAAACTCAAAATATACCAATATTTATTTCAAAAAATATAAAAGAATATAAAAGAATAAACAGAAAAATCAATTTAATAAATTCCTAGTGAAAAAAAATGTGTTGTTTGCTAAATTTGAAAAGTTGGGTAAGCCAGTATTTATTTTTTTTAACACTCTAAATTCAAATTCTAAATAATAAAAAAAAACTATTTTAGAGAGAAACAGGGGATGAATTTTGTCCCGCAAACTATTTTATATAAAAAAAAATTAAAATTCAGATATAAAAAAATCAGATCTCTCTTATTTTGTTTTCTAAGTTCACTTGATTCATAAGGAGTCTCAAAGGATGACGAATTTAGATTTTAGCACTGAATAATTAAGAGTTAATGTACTAAATTTTAAAAGCTAGAAAAAGACAAATGTAAATCTACCTTTTTTGTGTCACTTTCTCAAGCATTCTAAAAAAGGTGACTCCGATTCTAGAGGGTGAGTGCTTATTTTGAGCTACCCCTGTGTTTCTTTTCTACGAACTGAAGCTCTCGGAAATTATACAAATATTTGCACACGACTTTTAAATTTGTATTTTTTTACCATCTTTAAAGTAAAATGTGTTTAAAGTAAAATGTGTTTGTTCGGGGTAAAAGAATATAAAACTGAATAATAGAAAGAGTTATACTTGCAGAGGTTTTTATTAACTTTTTATGTAACTTTAAATTTCCACATTTATTCGTGTGGGTCTAAAAAGTAGGAAAAATCATTTTAAAAGTCTTTTTTCTTTTCAAAATAGGTGTAACCTTGAGAAGTTATTTAACGTCATAAATCTAGAAAAAAGTTGGAATTTATTATCATGTTTTATTCAAATGCCTAATGCAGGAATCGTTTTGCAGACTTGCAGAAGAAAAGGAATTTCAGATTCCGGTTAAATTTCGAGTAAAAGCAGCCACTCTTGGGAGAAATCTGTTTTTGAAGAGCATTTATCTTATAAAATGTTTTAAGAGTTGAAGGCCGACTAGGTATTTGAAAATTTCAAGAAATAATTTAAATACTTTTTAACATATGAATTTGAAATTTCTCAATTTTAAAAAGCTTCGTTTTCTAATTTAGATTGGAATTAGTTGAGAATTGCATCAAGTTTGAAAAAAACTAGTCGGAAGAGTCTTTTTATTTCTCGACAAACGAGTGTCACAAGTTATTTCTTCGGGGGCATGCCCAGTTTATCAAGATAAGGGAGAGAATTCTCATTTCGTTCCTTTCCTCTCTTCATGGACATTCGCCAAAAACGTAATTCAAAATTTCAGTTTGCATTCAGGACAAAGCGAAAAGTGGTTCGAGTATTGTGACGAAAATCTCGAGCATAAATAAGGACCAGTAGAGAGTCAACTATAATGCAACTTGAAACATTATTCCCAGTTCTCTATGTTCATAAACTTCGCAACTATAGAATAATTACTGAGCTGCAAGTCGACTGCACTCGTGCTCTAATAATAGACTGAAAGTGGTCGAAGGAGGTACTTATCGTATTTTATTTTTAATGCCGATAAAGATAAAAAAGAAGTCTATAGGAGCAAAGCGCATTTGCAAAGGGAAAAATAAAAGGTTCTTTTTATAAAATATGGAAAATTATGCTTGAGTATTTCGAATCGTTATTGATCATTTTTACTGTTTACAGAATTGTAAAATTGCTATGGTGGCCAAAATAGAAAAATGCTAATTCCGAAAAAATTCAAAACCGTTTAAGGAAGAGTCGGCATTATTAGCAATTCGATTTTGGATAATGGAAAATGTTATAAACTTAACCTATGTTTATGGCGTAGTATTTTCATATTCCATTGACGTCACTCTGCCTGAATTCTGTGACGCAGGGAGTGACGCTTGCTGACGTCCTAGGTCAATCGATTTTAGGTTTCATCGCTTTATCAATAAAGATGAACGACACTTACCGATGTTTCTACACCCGTCGTGTCCTATTTCGAAAGTTGGATGATCCTGTTTTTAGATCTCTCAGAGATATATTTAATACTCTAATCACAAAAAAAAAAAAAAAAAAAAAACTGACTGTACAAGAATTGTTCGTACAGAATGAATCGAATTAGACTAAAAGTTTTTCTTTTTAAATAATCTAATCTGCACATTAGCTTGTCAGTTGATCTTCTTTAAAAATGACTTCTGTTTTGCACTCGTAACTTTGCTTGTTCAAAAACTCATTACGATCTCCCTTCTGCTACTTCTGGCAATGCTTAATTAACACGTGGATTAATTAGTATGCAAATGGTCTGTTGGTTTCGAAAAAGGAAAAAAAATAGACTACTTTTTTAATTAACTGATTGAAGGTTGTTGTTACACTCGTAACAACTCCAAAATCTCGAAAAAACAAATTATAATTGTCCTAAGGATTCGACTTCCTGATTTCTTTCTGAATGATATTCTACGTAATCAATAATAACTCTTCTGTCTTTGTAAAGCCTGTCATTAAACTATACGTAATTTTTTACATTATTTTCCTCATATTTTCGAAATCAACATAACGTAATTATTTATGAACGGTCTCTAGTATTAAATTTTTGATTGAGGAAGAAAAGTGGTCTCTAATTAAATCGAAAATTGGCTCTCTACCCTGGGATGGATTTTTTTAGAGAACAAAAGCGAAATAAAAGACCATCGATCGTTACGGACCCCAAACGAGTCAGACTCAATGGCACTTTGATAAAATATTAAAGGGCAAACTGTTTGCAAACACAGGTCCTTATCACGTGTACGTACACAAAAAAACACACATTTTGAATTGCATAGCGTAATTTCACAAAGTGTGAACTATAGATCTTCATTATACAAGCTCAGTATGTATGTAAATTCACTCGCCTACATTTAACGAGCCAAAGCGCATGGCGCTAAAGTATTAAAAATGTTAGTAAAAGTTCCTCTATAGGTTGGGAAATTTTTCACATTTTGCGGAATTCTAATAAAATTCGGCTGATGAAAAACTGAGTCAAGTAGGACAGAACGGAGGAATCTAATTCTGAAAAGGTTAAAGTTCAAAGTGCTCGAGTAAAAATGTCAGGGTATTTTTATAATTTTATTTTGATGACAATTGGTGTTCCAAAATCTATGGGCTGCTCAATATTTGTTAGAATTACAAATTTAATATGTATATGAAATTCTATTTTCCTCTCCTCTCTTTGAGGATGATTAATCAGACCGTGTCTTGCTCTGAAAAGCAACAAAAACCACTCTCATAAAAGAAAAATGAATAATGACTGCGGCAGTTCACTAATGTGTTGCCAGTACAATATAGTATAATTTTTCAATAATCTTTGAATGAGATAAGGCTTTTAGAACATGAATTCCGATCTAAAAATCCCAGACAAAAAGACTCAGGAATTTAAGGTGTTTTTGACCCGAGAAATTTAAACATAATTTCGTGGTATTCACTCATCCGCTATTTATTTCCTTTGAGAATTTGTGGGGAATAGGGATGAATAGGGATTTTGCCTTGTGCTGCAACCTTTGACATTTGAAGAGGTCGAGTCAAAGTCTCAGAGAGTTGATATTCCATTTCATCTATTTCATTCCTTTTAAATAGTATTTCGTTTTTCGAATAGATTTTCCTGAATGTGGAATAATCGATACAGAAAATATATCAGAGGAAAGTTTTCTGAGAGAATTCTTTATTGAACTTGGATTCAAATTATTCCAGAAGATTGGCATCTTTTTAAAATGGCAGAAAACAAAACAAGTTTGAAAACAAAAATGTTTGTCTGATCTGTAATGACCTGAAAATCACTGAAAATATAAGTTGATGTCAAATCTGAGAAGTCTCAGAAAGACTCTCTAAAATTTGTAGTATATACCTCGTGAACACAAAATTAAATTGAAACACGGAATGGCAAAACTACTCCGTGCTCCGTCGGGACAACTTGCCAACATTCTGAGGTTTATGTCCTGTGGGGAAGGAAAATCCTCTGGATGTAATTCTTCAGATCCTTGTAGAAATAAACCAGATCCATGTGGGAATAAGCCAAATCCCAGTGAAAATAAGTCAGATTTTTGCAAATCTAAAGAAAATATGTCTACTCCTGAAATTGACTTAGGAAATCCGTGTAGTAATCCTTGTTCACCACCTCCAAAGCCTCCCAAGGAATCTTGTGTCTGTGCTGAACCGACGATTGAATTTTGCCCTATTACTGAAGGTAATTTCGTTTCTGGTGGATAGAGATATTCAGAAAATGATAAAGTTCCTTCTTAGAAATTGATTCATTTAAAATTAAAATTTTAAAAACTGTTTTAAATTAAAGTCTTCTAACTTTTGTTAACAATACTGATTGTGGTGAATAAAAATCGATACATTTCAACTATTTCTAAAACTATTAAACTGGGTTAAAACTTGATTCAACAGACATAACAACAGAGTTGAAATCTGTTATTTCCATCCATGGTTATTTCTACAGTTTGATATTTTTGTAAATTTGGTTCAAATTTTATCATATCAAGATGAAAATCCTCCACTTTAGAATACTTGCAATTGCAAATGTTTTTAAAATGGAAATTTTCCAATTTGGTTATCTTCAAATTTTGCCAGTGCAATCCCCAAGATTTGCAATTCAAATTGGAAGAAATTTCAAATTTTCAAAGATAATCCGATAACGAAAATGAAATTTATTACAGAAATCAGGGCTCGATGCAGATTTTGGCAGTTTGCTACTTTTTTTGGTGCAATTCCTGCTGTTATTCTGTCAATGGTAATCATAATCCCGGCCCATCACGAATCACAAAAGAAACCACGACAAGAATTCATCAATTATTCGTACATGCATCGCATTACAAAAGTTCGAAACCATTTTTTCTAATATGATCCTAATTCAGATCAGAATAATATTTTTAATCATTTTTATAATTGAACATCGCTCATAAGTAATAAGTTTGTGCAACAGGTGAACACTCGATTGCTCATGAACGTGTTCGTGTTTTAACACCCAAGGCGTTATATATATACATAATTACATATATTTTAAAAAACTATTCACAGGATTCTTAAAATACTCTTAACTATGTTTGATATATTTATGGCTATATTGACTACAACTGATTTATTTTAACAGCCTTATTGGTGGGGAGATGGCCACCACGGTTTATTTTTTAATCCGAGATTAAATCCAATTCCACCTCATGGATACGAAGTGCCAGATCCTTATGCAATACCTGAAAATAAAGATGAAAATGAAAATGGAAAACATTGAAAGTATGAAATGCAACCTTCGAATCAGTATGAAATCGATAGAATATTTTTGAGAACATTTTTATAGTTTCAGATTTGAGCAAAAAAGAATTTCTGATTGAAGAAAATAATATTGTAGAATAATAACTTCAATTTATTGAAAATATATTAATACATATATTAATTGACTTTTTATTTTTTGTCAACAGGAGGTGTACAGAATGTCGATTTCTGATAGGATAAACCGCAAATTATCATCGATCTATGGCACTCCACCGATACCCTGGAGTCCAGCTATATTCAACATCCTCTTTGCGGTGAGCCGAAAACTAATCAGATAGCGGATGCATGCTTCCTGCATTTTAAATTAATCTGATTAATGAGGATAAATATAATTCTTTTTCTTTTTCTATTATTCTTCGATATTCTTTCAATTGAAGAACAAAGCCATTTTATTTTTAATTGACTCGAAATTCTCGAGGTATACTAAATTATGGAATGATGGATAAGAGCGTTGGATCCAAGTGTTAAGTTCAAAATTTCATTCTTCATTTTACTCAACTAAAATTATAAATAAATATCTTTTCGCTCTGTAACGCTAATATTTTTTCAAATACAAGACTGCATACAGGACGAAAAAATATTTAATTTCGATACTTTTTGCATAAAACGAAAAATTTAAAATCTAACTTCAAAAATTGGATATTTTAATTTTACTTGAAAAATATTTGAATTAGATATTTTCGCGCTCTGTATGCATAATTCTAGTTAAAAATTGATTAATTCTACAGAGGAAAAAAATTCCAAACTTAATATTTGTTGTGCTAAATGAAGAAATCGGATTTTTATATTAGAACTTGGCTCCAACACCCATAATTGGAGAATATGCTAGAAAACATTTATTTTACAAGTTAAAAATATTTATCGTTTAAAAAGTTTCACAGCTTCTCTTACAATCTGGAAGACTTTGAAGAAATTCGATAATTTATTCATGGATTATGAATGTGAGAAATCTTACTATGCAAATTTCATTTTGCTGAAAGAAAATTATATGGAGGAGAAAATGGAAAAATATTAGATGAAGAATATTCGATGAAAAATAGGGCACGAGATTCATGTTTGTCCACGCAGAAGAAGGAATAAGAACAGTAAGACAGTTAGACAAGGTCAAATGGAATACACAAGGTGCCCTTACGTATAACGTCGTCTCACTCACTCTATGGAATCCAGGCGATTCCACCCACGCTTTCCCTTTGATGAAAATGTTCAATTCGCCCTCACCTTGCGAAATTGATGTGCCTGAATTAAATTTACGACCATAATATATTCTCCATTGTCATTGCACGAGACTCTCTGAATGCAACAGGTCACGTATTGAAAGGATTTTTAGTCAACCACCTAACACCCGATTATTATCTGTCCCACTTTTGCATAACGTCCTCCCCATTCTTAGAGCAATAAACTTTATTTTTCTCTCTATAGAGACACTCTTCTTTTATTGGTACTTTTAACGAAATTAGATTTTTACATTCTCTTTTTTTAGCAGTCAAGACTTGCAAGCTATAACTGAATTTATTACTTCTTCTAATTGCCGGGAAATTCCATTTTTCTTTTAATTTCCATTAGCAAATTGAAGAATGTAGGGAAAAGGTAAAATAGAGTGAATAAACAGAAAAAAAAAAAGAATCAACTTGAAAAGTCCGTTTTCAAATTTCAACTATTCTGAAAGCTTATTCCAAATTTTTCTTGAATATTTTTTTATAAAGTATATAGCACAGTCTTTTGCACTGACGTAAAATGATCAGGTAAATTTCAACTCCATTAAATATAACGACTATTCTCGTTATTCTTGTCTGGGTTTCCATTAAAAGCACACTTTATTAGATGAAATTTACTCTTATGATATTAAATCTATAACTCTGTTATAACAATCTCAAAACAGTTTTCTATTGTAATTTTGTTTGATTAATAATTTTGATTAAATATAAATAATTATATGTGATATTAATTGTAATATTTAAAACTTAATAATTTATAAAAATATTTACATATATTGTATTATTGATATATATTGATATATATGTTATTATTGATATAAATTGATATATATATAATATTGATATTCAGATCAAACTACAGCTTTTACGAAAAGATAAAGTATTTGAATTTACATTTATCATGAGTATTAAACCGGATTTCTGGGAACAAACTCCACGTGCTGGATTCGCTTGCCTTTGCTTGGAAACGCTATTTTAATTGTACCTTCGACATATCACAGATCTGCTTACGTCACGTAAATATTTATGTCAGTTTCAAAATTGCGCTTGATCTGTTGAGCATTTTTTACCATTAAAAAATAAATTTCTCTCTTCTCTTCATTAAAAAAAAATAGTTAGATGAGCTTTATATGCAAAAGATAAAAATTATTTATTCATGCGACTAGAAACGTGATGCAATTTCAGATGACGCTAGTAAACAAACAAATTATGATTTTCTGTTACTTTTCTCTGCTTTATATGCAAATAAGTCACGCAGCTTGGAGGTATCCCAAGAATAAGTATCTAATTTTATCTCTTTTTAATTAAAAATCTGCATCAGAAGAACATACTAAAACTGCTTTCTCCTTTTTATAAGCTTTTTCTAGTTTTTTTTTCTTGTAAATGTTTGTATTCAAGTTTTTATTTTATCATTAGTCCCCTTTATCTTTAAATTCTGTATCTATTGCATTAATTATGTAAATCTCTCAGTTTAATCCTCTTCTTTATTAGAAGATTCATCTTAGTTTCTCAAGAGACTCAAACTTTGAGGAATGTTCTTTCCTTGCTGCTACTTCAGATTGTATTGCTAAAAGTTTATTTTATTTGAGTTAAGTATCTCGGGTTGCACTAGTTTCTGGTACTCCATTTTATACTCGGTGAATAGTTTTTATGAAAAGATGATTCTTCGAACGTCGGCTTTCAGATCGACGATTTGACCTCGTACTTTATAAAGCAAAAGAGTCCTAAAAAGTGATATAGATGAGAAGCTTTATTCTTGGTTCGATCATTACGTAACTTCTTCCTGTGATACGTTTTAGAAGACAGATGCAATTTTATGGATGGCTTGGTGTTTTTACCAGAATGTGCTAAGTTTAAGGACATGTAGTGATTATCTTATGAGCAAATTCAGATTACCCACTTTTTTAAACAGTATTTACATTAAAAAAATAATAATAATAATAGTGCACAGGTGTCTGTGCACTATTATTATTTTGAAAATAACAAAACTAAAACTCCTCTCATTTCTTTTCCAGAATTTTTCAAAACGATCCCAAGAATTCTGCAAAACTTCGAACCAGTTCTAGAAGTTTTTAAAATGGAAAAAGTCTTCTTCAGTTTTTTAAATATAATTGGCACTTATTTTAATACCTTGAAAAAGCAATCGAACCGAAAGAGGCAATTGATAAAATCCTTAACAATCTCTACTTTATTTTCGCCGCATGGTAGGGAATACGAATTTAAATTTCAAACCCTTCTTGAGCAATATCAATTCCTCTTTCCCCAGAAGTGATACTCATCTTTCCAAACAGTTTATAACACCCTTCCTTATCCTTTTTCAGCTCTAAGATAAAATTCTCTCTCTTCTCTCTTTTTATCTCAGCGAGCACGTACGGCTTTCAATCGGTCCCCGATGGCTCATCTCAATTGGGTCCAATATACGCCTCCCCCAGAAAATGCGAGTACCTGGAAAGAAGCAATCATCAGATTATCAGGTGTGATAGCTGGACAGAATTCGCACCGTGGTTTCGGCTTTTCTGAATTTCATGGCGCATCTGGTCTTGCGCTCCACCGCTGCGTTTCGATCAATAGGAAGAAGTGTTCGGAGTTGTGCTTGTGTCGTGTTGATCTGGTGCCCCAGGCATTTTTCAAATTTTACATCAACCATCTACTTCCCATTTCCCGAAAAACTCTTTCTGAACTCCCTAAACCCACTAGAACTCTCAAAGGAATCCGCCTCTTCATAAATTGACTAGCAACAAGCTTTCCTTTCAAGATTTTATGCACCATAAAAGTTACTTGTAAAAGGGAGTCTTTTCGAGTAGAAGAATATCTGAGAAATCGATTTTTTGAGAGGAACTCATGCAAAAATGGAAAGAGTCCAAAAAAAATTTCTTCCTGGTCTATTTTCCTATTTGGAAGGTGTTCACACAAGCATTTCTTGTTCATACAATTCTTGGATCTAGAATCGATATTTATAAGCTATAATCCGGTTCTGAATTGAAGAAGACTATCTGCGAAATGTTGATTCGTTGATCAAGAATAAATATTTCATTAACTCTAATCAGATTTGGAAAGGCCTCAAGATTCCCAAGAGGCTGAAGAATGATTTGTTGAAAAATTCCAGGGAAGAGTCGATCATTGGTAACAAACTCAGCTTCTTTCTTCGAAATTTTAAACTATCAACTCTAAACTATAAATAAGAAGTCATCAATTGCAAAAGGCTTAAGAAGGTGTTGATTCTTTGCTCAAAAATAAATATTTCTTCGACTTTAATCAGATTTAGAAAGGCCTCAAGATTCTGAGGCTGAAGAATGATTTGAAGAAAAATTCCAGATTAGAAAAGAGTCGATCATTGATAAGACCATAAACTAAAGAAAAATCCGTCAATTTCAGCTCAAGATGTTGATTCTTGGGTCTAGAATAAATATTTCTTCGACTTAGCAGATTTGGAAAGAGGAGGAAAATTGGATAGTTTCTTTTTTTGAGAAATGGGAATTCAAAATACGGTCCTGGTGGTTGGTGGCGGCGGCGGTGGTCTCGTCGGGTTCGCCGGGTTGGGGGCAGATCGTCCTCTTCTCCACTCTGCCCCTTTGGAGCGAGAGTGGTAGGTTTAGGTTTAGATCAGAACCGTCACGTTCTCTGACCGGATACGAAGTCCCTGGTCGGCAGTACGTCGTCGAGGCTTCGGAAAGTCAACACGACCCTCCCTCGACGAACCTCACCACCTGGAGAAATTTCACTCCTAATTGGATACTATTTAAAGGACATTACAAATGATCCAAAAACTTCATTTCTATATAAATCCAGGTCCAGTTTCGCGTGACAATATTACCTGAATCCTCTGATCTTTATTATTATTCATGAAGTGGTGATTATAGAGTACGAGTGCGAATGTGATGTTCTCAATTAAACTCGAAATTTAGTTTATTGAAATGCTAATAAAATTGTTAGGATATTGTAGTGATATCTTAATGACTGGATTTGATTTAAAACACTGAAAACTGATTATTAAATTATATATATGGTGAAATGAAATGGTGATAAAGATATTTTATGATTCATGTGCAAGGTTGATATTTATGTGAAATGATATTTTAGAATTGATCCTTGAGACTTGATTGTTCGTGGTGACGATGTCACCAGGACATGAAAATACAGACATACAAGAGAGTGACTTTTAATCTTCTTAATGAACTTTCGACTTGACTGCCCTTTGAACAGACTCAATAAATCTTCGCTTTATGCATCGACATACTTGGAAAAATTATTGTGAGTATTTTGCATGTTAAATAGACTTGATTTTAGAAAGACCTTTTGGAAAAAAGTCAAAGAATGACATTTAAAGACTACTTGTTATGTACCACCCACCCAGAATTAATTTGTAAATGCAGATGTCTTTTATTATAAATAAATTCTGTCACTTATTCTAGACGATAATGGTTTTTCTGAATTATTTGTATACAAGCTGAAACTGGTGGAAGACTCAAGATTTTTTCTTCATATCAGGAAGTTCTTACAAATAATGTATAGGATTTAACGAAGAATAACAGAAAAATGAGAGAAAATTCCAGTTAGATTAAAGATTAAAACTATAAGTAGATTATACTGAGTCAATATTGAAACTCAATTCAAGGAAAACAGTAATAAACCAAAAACATATTTATTTGGGTTGTCATTCGTATATAAAATATAAAAAAATATAAATAAAAACTGTCTGACATTTATCAGATTTTATTTGGATAAATTTTGACGATACTACAAAGTTTGAATTTTTATGCAAAAGAAATTATAAACCCAAGTTTTCAAGGATAATTTAAAAAATATTGTTTTACATTTTTGACGATATTTATGACTAGTGTATACTCAACAGAAAATCATTGTTCAAGCTTGTTGACTCAATTGTAAAATGTTGAAAAGACAGGAACATAACTTGTTTACCTTATTTCTTCAATTTTTGAAGTTGTCACGTCAATGTTTAAAACTGATTTAAAAGTTGAAAAATATTATTTTACATTTTTCTAAATAGAATAGCAAAGAGTGTCTTAGAAGTTATGATTTTCCCGCTTATTGCTGGAGTTTTATTTTCGATTCTCTCAACTCTGATCCCATTTTAATTGAAAGGACGCGATATAATTTCCGGGTGTCAAATGCCATGTCTGTCTGTAATCTTCAAGTTTGCCCTTTTAGTCTCACGTTTAGTGGTAACAAAATCCCTCTTGATAGCATAGCTATAAAAAACCATACCTTCGACCTTTTGATTCCCGAATTTCACGGATTTTATTTCAGATATTATTGTTGAGATCCTCTTCTAATGGACTCGAGCGAAAAGTTTAGATCAGCAAATATTTCTGGACAATATAGTCTCGTTCTTATTTATTTTTACAGGAAAAAAGTTGGAATTCCTTCTCGAATCTCGAACACAGAAGACCAACTTTTATTTTTAAAATGGAAGTTGATATTGCAGTCCTAGAACGAATGGAGATAGGATTTTCAGTAATTTTAGATCAGGAAATTTAATTAAATATTTTCATACTTGAGAAATAGATTGCATCTGGTATTTCAAGAATTTATGCTTAAGAAGTAACAGATACTGAGAAAATTTTCCAAGTTTTCCTCTTGTTTTTTCCTGATGCGAGGTAAATTTGTAAATTAAATTCAAATCAGCAGATTTGTAATCCAAATTTATGGATTTTAAAATGAAATTGAAAGCAATTTTAGTTCTCCAAGCAGTTATGAATTTTTAAATATTAATGGATTCATGATTTCTGGTTGCCCTCGATTCTGATTTACAGATCTTTTTTCATTTTTATATCACTAAAGTTTCTCCATATTTCGGAATTATCCATCATCTATAGACCTGTGTCTTCGGTTAGCAACTTTTCACTGAATTGATAAAAAGTTTACCTCAGGGTGAAAAGTTGGCGATAAATTGTATGTATTTTCAGAAATTGATTAGAATGAAAGCCTTCAAACTCATCCACGCTTCGTTGAAGAAATTGTCAAACTTTGTAATTCAGGCTTATAAAATATTTCGAAACTATTTGCAACTTAGAAACCAGAAGGAAATTATACATTTAAAATTTTCTATTCTAAATTTATTCTCTGATAATTTTTTTCCCAATAATTTGCTTTTATAAAGAAATTTCTTCAATTTTCTTAAAATTAAAGAAATTTCTTCTTAAAACTTTACTCAAAAAATATTTGTATTAGATACCTTTTCGCTCTTTATTCTGTTTCACTTAAAAAAAGAATGAGAAAACAGAACGAAATAATATCTAATTCAAATATTTTTTGAGTAAAGCGTTTTCTATTTTTTTTCTAGAATTGGGAGGCATTTATCCAACGCTCTGAAGTTTTGTAAGAAATGAAAGGTGAGATGAGAGATTCTAAATTAGAATCTTGCTTGATTTCTCGACTAATAGATTCAATTATCAGTATGTTTGCAAAAGTATAAGCCAATTGTTAAGCGCGATGAAAGAATCTAGGCCAGTCCCTGTAGAGCAAGGTTTTGCGTGGAAACTTGTAGTAGAAATACTAACTCTTTACACTTGATGTGCTTCATTGTAGGTGAAGAGAAATGCAGAATTGTGTTGGTGGCTCAGCTTGTCCACAGAGGGTCACTATCCCTGATTACGTGCTACCCTGCACTTCTATTAGTGATGATATGAATCGAGTAGTCTTTACTCTTAATAAAGGATATAATTATTCTGCAAAAGTGCAACTCGAGATATAATTCAGCCTTCCTGATTGCTCCTCAACAGGGCTATTAAATTCCTCTTTTGTTGGATGGCCCTGATTAAAGCCTAGAAAAAAGTGCCAGAGATATGAAAAAAGTTATTTAAAAAGTTCATAATTAAAAATATTTTCCTCTTTCAAAGACAAAAAATGTTTTTGTTCGAGGAGAAAAGCATTTTAGAGATAAATAACAGAAGTAAATCGAGTTTTAATAGAATTAAGAGTGTTGAGGCTAAGTTATCTAATCTAAAAATTCGATTTTTTCATTGTACTCAACAAATATTAATATTGAAATTTTTTCCCTCTGTAGAATTAATCAATTTTTAACTAGAATTGTGCGTACAGAGCGAGAAAATATCTAATTCAAATATTTTTTAGGTGAAATGAAAATATTCAATTTTGAAGTTAGATTTTGAATTCTTCGTTTTATGCGAAAAAATCTATGATTTTCGTTGAGTAAAATGGAGAATGGAATTGTTGGAATTGTAACAATTATTAATATTCAAAAAAGCTTTTTTCTCTTTTCAGAAATGTATGGATAGAAATTGAGAGGATTCTATCAAAATGTTGATAAAGGAATATCGAATACCTCTACCTTTGACGGTAGAGGAATATCGGATTGCTCAACTCTACATGATAGCGGTAAATATTGGGGAGTTGTCCTTGAAACTGAAGAAATTCGTACTCGACTCTGACCTTTTTTCTTTTCCTCAAATAGAAAAAATCGAGGGAGGAGAGTAAAGGAGCCGGCAGTGGTGTGGAAATCATCGTGAACGAACCCTACTCTGATGGTCCGGGTGGAAATGGACAATATACTCATAAAATTTATCACGTTGGGAGTCATCTTCCAGGGTGGTTCAAAAGTTTGCTTCCAAAATCGGCGTTGACGGTCAAGGAGGAAGCATGGAATGCTTATCCTTACACCAAGACTCGATATACTTGTCCATTCGTCGAGAAGTTCTCGCTAGAAATTGAAACCTATTACTATTCTGATAATGGACATCAGGAAAACGTTTTTAAGCTCAGCGGGAGTGACCTGAGGAATAGAATTGTTGGTACGTGAAGGTCTTATCGATTAAAAGAAGGATAATGAAAAATTGATGATAGATAGTCAGCATCTCCAGCCCAAAAAATTTTTCTATTTATAATTTATTTTTTTCCTTTAAATTAATTCCAGATGTCATAGACGTAGTGAAGGATCAACTCTATGGAGCTGATTACGTAAAAGAGGAGGATCCAAAGTTGTACATATCCGAAAAGACTGCAAGAGGTCCTCTATCTGACACATGGCTTGAAGAATATTGGGCCGATGTAAAAGTAAGTTTTCCTCAAAAAAAATTCCTCAGTAGAAAAGTCGAACTCATATCTAAATAAAATAGTAAAAATAAATATATTTTAGGACAAATCTCAACCAACAGCGTCTGGAAAATCTTTGATGTGCGCCTACAAATTGTGTCGAGTTGAGTTTCGTTACTGGGGAATGCAAACGAAATTAGAAAAGTTCATCCACGATGTGGGTCAGTAGAAAAAACAAGCCTTCTGTGCAATTTGATTATTAACTAGATAAATAATTCCTCCACGCCTTCCTACTTTTTTTCTAAGTAATTACTAAAAGTTAAATAATTATTTAGCCCTGAGGAAGACGATGCTGAGAGCTCATCGTCAAGCCTGGGCTTGGCAGGACGAATGGCACGGGTTGACAATGGAGGACATTCGAGAGATTGAGAGACAGACTCAACTTGCTCTTCAGAAAAAAATGGGCCTCGCCGAGGGTGGCGAGGACGACGCGGATAATGAGGAAACTCTTGGAGGTTCCAACTCTGTTCCGACGCCCCAGGATTCCGACGTTGCTAAGACCTTGGCTGCCACTTTAGGAAGTATTGAGAAAAACGAAGATCCTCAGAGTCCTCATTCGATCAGAAAACCGTCCGACATTCCAATTATTAACACTGCTGTGAGTTCGGGGGAAGTCTCTCCTGAAGATTCGCCAACCGAGATTTCAGCTCTTAGGTATTCTCAATTTTCTCTACTGGTTCTGTAGTTTTTTGTTTTTTATTTTTTATTTTTTTTTTTTTTGTTATTCATACTATTTTTCATTCAAGATCTAGTCAGGCAAAGGTGGAAAGCGATAAATCCTGGAAGAAATCAACAGTGTCTCTGCCTTCACCAAGTTCATCAAAGAATTTCGATATTCAAATAGCGAACTGGAGAATGGAGAGCATCGTCAGGGAATCAGAATCTGGGAGTGATGATGAATTTTTCGACTGTCAAGGTATGCGTAACAAGATTTGCTTGGAACTTGTAACATTTGAATTGAGAAGCATGGTTTACATAGATGAAATTGAAAGTTAATCGAGAGCTAGATTGAGTTTATAATGAGTGAATGCTGCCTCTGGCGCTGCATTATGTTTCTAGGGCATGTCATTTTTATTCTTAGCTTGAAACCAAAGTTATTGCAGGATGTCTACTGAACCTAGAATTACAATTTACGACCAATTTAGTTAAAAGCATTGGTGATGTTCCTCTAACAAGAAGAGTTTTGATTTTAGTAGCCATCCTGTCTTGAGTTAGACGTAAAAACTGATATGCTCTAAAATCATTGCACAGTTCACGTAAGCATATAACATAGCACGAGCTAGCTTTCACAGTTACTGTCTGTTTATGTCTACTCTCTGTTTCCTTTTGCACTCGCAATACTGCAGCTGGGTTCGTTATACCTACTATACGCAAAGGTAGGATACGTAGGTAATGAAGATAGATTAGGGACTGATTAGGCATGTCTTTTCTATTTTATGCTATCCTTTTCAACAATCCTACATTCACTTTAGACATATAACTGTGAAATTGAGGATTATTGAAAAAAAATGGCAATATTCTTTTACATTATTTTTATAATCTTAGAACAATTATTAGAATTTGAACAAAGTTCGTGTCTCTTCTCTCATGTAACAAGTTACAAATCTGAGATTTTTCGAGAAAGCATGAGCTGGCATGGCTGTACGTTTCCAAACAGTTAAAACTTTTTGAAAATCCGAGAAAAAATCTTATTTTCGAAGAAATAAGATTCTTGCATCTTTTAGACCTTCTATTAATAAAATTAATAAACTAAAAAAAAAACAGTGGATTAAAGTAGAGGGAATACTAACATCTTCTTCTTTCACTAACATATTTTTGAATTTTGTGTGTGGATTTTATGGAGAAATAAATTCATCGGAAATCATTCCTGTTACGTTTGAAGTAAGAATTTTACTCTTCTTGAAGATTTGGTAATGTTGAATGCAGTTTATTGAAAGTTAAGAAACTGACAAAACTCGATGCAAAAGTAGACTGAACTTTGTTCTGATTACGCAGAGGACTTGGGGGATAACTCGTCATTATGTAAATGGAGTTCTTTGGATCTTCTAGCTGAAGTTGAAGATTCCGTTTCTCCCACGGCGACGGCGTCCAGTAAACATGGTAAGAAATTATTCTCAAATAATGATTGAATTTTAGTATTTAAATATTTATAAATAATATCTAATCAATAACTCTCTAGTAGAAGATTCGATATTTTCAACTTCGTACCTGCAACGAGTGGCAAGTGAGCGAAGCAGTAAGAGGCTGCAGATTAAAACATCTGCATCTGTCGACGCATCGTGTTTGCCCTCTCCTCAGCAATCTCCAACTCATCATCCTTGTAGAACAACAGTTTTGATGATTGTGATGCACGCTGGTAGTGTTTTAGGTAAGGAAAATTCTTCAAAATATTTATTTTAGATTTTACTAATTTATCAATTGAACTAAGGACATTGGACCCAAATGTTAAGCTCAAAATTCCATTCTCCATTTTACTCAACGAAAATCATACATTTTTTCGCATAAAACGAAGAATTCAAAATCTAACTTCAAAATTGAATATTTTCATTTTGCTTAAAAAATATTTGAATTAGATATTTTCTCGCTCTGTACGCATAGTTCTAGTTAAAAATTAATTATTTCTACAGAGAGAAAAAATTCCAAATTTAATATTTGTTGAGTAAGATGAAGAAGTTGAATTTTTAGATTAGAACTTGGCTCCAACAGCCTTAATTTATGGTTTATGATTGGTTTCAGATGCAAATGTCGATTTGCCTACGAAAAAGTCAGACATAACGACTTTCAGAGGGGCCTTCGAATCCGTGATGAGGCAACATTATCCCAATATGGTTGGTCACATAGACGTGAGATTCGTCGCGTGTCCATCGATATGTAGCGAAGCTCTTGGAATTCTTTCAATGTAAGTAAAGAACAGAAAAGAATGAAACTAGTTTTCTAACAATGATCTTTTAAAATCTAGGATTCGTTTTATTAAATTTTTTTCAGTCTCAGTCCATATAGTTTTGACGTCTCACCCTCGTGTATGGACACACCACAAGTAACACACGATACCATCCCAATTGGAGCAATTCCACTCCTAGCAAGTTCAATTTCGGAATACCAAGACTCTGTCTCAAAAGTGATAATTGCCGCGAACCAAGTTTACCACGAATTTATTAAAAGTGATG
Organism: Synergus gifuensis; assembly: GCA_904066015.1. Lineage (NCBI taxonomy): Eukaryota > Metazoa > Arthropoda > Insecta > Hymenoptera > Cynipidae > Synergus > Synergus gifuensis. The sequence goes on along the minus strand of CAJFCO010000173.1, from coordinate 841,619 downwards.
AGGGCCGAGGCTTCAGTGGGCAAATTTGTTTTATAGCTGATTCCGTGGGGTCGATTTTAGCTTATGACGCCCTATGCAGAACTTCTCAGTACCAGTCGAGAAATGGGAGTGAAAATAGTATTTTAGAAACTGACAATCAAGGATTAGAGAATAACGGGGGTGTCGAAGACGGCAGACACTTATCAGCTCCTTCTCCAAGAAGGAGATCTTCGTCTACAAGGTATTTTTTTGAATATTTTAATTCAAATTTTAATGTTACTTAATTATAGTGATGTCTATTTGCTTATACCTTCTTGCAGTGATCATTCCCAACAGTGTAAATTAGAATTCGAAGTAAACGAATTTTTCATGTTTGGAAGTCCTTTGGCGCTGGTATTGTCTTACAGGAAAATATCCTCCAATGAGGATAAAAACAGTAATATTCCAAGGCCAGCAGTTAATCAAGTGTACAATTTGTTCCATCCCACCGATCCAGTAGCTGCCAGATTAGAACCTTTAATTTCAGCGAGGTTCTCTCTTCTGCCACCTGTTAATGTTGCGAGATATCAAAAGTACCCGCTTGGAAATGGCCAGCCTTATCATTTACGTAAGTTTTCATTTTTTATCCACCAATCCCTAATGTTTGCATTTGTTAAATCTGAGACTTTTAAACTACAATTTCAGTCGAGGCAATCCAGTCTAATCCGCATTTCTTCACTGATGGTCTGAACGTCCCCAATGCGACCTTTTCCACAATGAGGAGGCTCTCAGATATTTCTATCCAGAGTACCATGTCAGGAATGATTGATGCCGTTCCATTACAGGCTGTTTCTGCTCGTAAATATCAACCAATCTCAAAGGATAATCTAGACAATAATCCTGGTCCTAAAATGTAAATTTAAAATCTTCTATTTTACATTTCAGTGACGCAAAAATGGTGGGGAACCAAGAGGATAGACTACGCTGTATATTGTCCTGAGGGTCTCGCCAATTTTCCTGCGAACGCATTACCTCATCTTCTCCATGCGAGTTACTGGGAGTCTTCTGACGTTATTGCATTTATTTTGAGACAGATGGGCAGATTCGACCTGCCTCTGCTCTCTAATGAAGAAAAAGAGCTCACTTGCTTCCGTCCAGGCCAACCTAGAGAAAAATGGAACAAGAAACGTACTTCTGTTAAATTAAAAGTACGTTTTAATATAATTATTTGTAAAGCTCTAGCAACGAATTAATTTTTATGAAATTATTATTTTAATTACATTCCAGAGTGTGGCGGCGAATCATCGAGCGAATGATGTTATTGTAAGAGAGGGAGCGCCGCAAATTCTAGTCGCTAGATTTATGTATAGTCCAATAGACGTGATAGCACTCACAGGTGAAAAGGTGGACATTCATATCATGAGAGATGCTCCGGCTGGAGAGTGGACCTTTCTTTCTACCGAGGTCACTGACAAGAATGGGAAAATAGTCTACAAGATCCCGGATGATAAGGCTTTAGGTTATGGACTTTATCCTGTAAAAATGGTAGTTAGGTGAGTTTATATTTTCATTTTCTAGATACTTTATTTCGTAATAGGGATTTGCTCTTGCGCGACTAACCATAATCGTCTCGTACCACTGAAGCGTCCTGCGGAAGTATGTAGTCCTTTTCATCTGTTATCAAACAGATGCAATAGGTTCGAATGATTACTTTTGATTTTAGGGGCGACCACACGTCCGTAGACTTTTTCATGGCTGTGGTACCACCTAGAACGGAGTGTGTCGTCTTTAGTATCGACGGATCCTTCACTGCTAGTGTCTCCGTGAGTGGTAGAGATCCTAAAGTAAGACCAGGTGCTGTCGACGTAGTCAGGTACTTGAAACTTTTGTACATTAACTTTTTTAACTTAAGTTTTTTGGTCCAAGTTCTAGCTTCAAAATTCGATCTCTTCATTTTAATTAATAAATAATAAAATTATACACTTTTTCGCTCTTTAGCCATAATTCTATTTAAAAAACACTGAGCTAAATAATATCAAATTATAATATGTATTTTTTAAGCAAAATGAAGAGATCGAATTTTGAGGAGTAGAACTCTGATCCAATAACCTTAGATTGTGTTTCTATGGTCTCAATTTTTGTTTGTTTTCTGTAATAAATTTATTTACAACTCTACAGACATTGGCAAGAACTGGGTTACTTGATCATTTATATAACAGCGAGGCCGGATATGCAACAACAAATAGTACTCTCTTGGCTTTCACAACACAATTTTCCTCATGGACTTGTTTCCTTCGCCGAGGGAATTAATAAGGATCCTCTTCGCCACAAGGCTACGTACTTGAACAATCTTGTGCAGGTATTTACACATTATAAGCCTAAAGCTGATGAAGCAAAATTCGGTTTGTCGCAACATATTAAATTGATTTGATTTTTAGGAACACGGAGTGATTATTCATTATGCCTATGGCAGCAGTAAGGACATAAGTGTCTATACCTCCATAAACCTAAAACCGAACCAAATATTCATTGTCGGGAAGGTTCCAAAGAAGCAGCAAGCTCTAGCCACGGTTCTTACCGAAGGCTACGCTGCTCACTTGAGCACTCTTCAAGCTCACGGTGGCTCTCGACCTGCTCAGGGAAATGCTCGGATGGTTATTCCCAGAGGACAATTTGGACTTCCGGGCCAAAATGCATCGCTTCGACGGAGAAGGTGAGTTTTTAACTATCCACAGTTGAAAAAGTCTGGAACGTTTCGGCTGCCTCTATTTCTCCGAATCTCGGAAGCGAAAAGTGTTTTGCCATCTTAACATTTTGTTTCAAGGAAAGAGGAATAGTCGATGCTTCATCTAAAAGATAAAAGGCAGGAAACAAAGTTTGGAGAATTCACTGAGTGCTAGATAAAAATATAGGTTTGGGTATTATATACATAGATTCTGGAGACGATTTGTTTCAAAGAAAAGTAAATCCTCTAAAGAGAAGTGAACATTTAAAGAGAAGTGAATGCTTCAAAGAGAAGTGATTCTTTGAAACGTTAATTTCAATTTTTCGGGGCTGAAAGGTATTTGGATAGTTAAGTAGTGCCCGAGTAGAGTAGTGCAGCTTCTGCATCACAGATTAGAGGAGAAGAAAAATCATTGCATTTGTCTTCCAGTATATTATATAGAATTCTGGTCTTGTAGTTAATGATTGCTTAGAATTTTTGATATTTTTTACACTTAAGTATACAAATAAGGGAGAGAAGAAAAAATAAATTGTGAACGAATTAGGTAATTTGGATGAGACGTTTGGACATTTTTGGGGTCGTCGAAGCGTGATGTTTGCAGTTTTTTTGTGTGAATACGAGCCTCGGCTCTGTTCCAGTAATGAAACAGCCAGCTCACCGGCGCGCAACAGCGTGCACTTAAAGCGGAATGTCTACCTTAGTCACATCTAACACACGCCTAATATCTGCGTACAATTTACTTACTTACATTGGTAACTATCTCTCTCAGTCTTTCTCTTTCTGTCCTTGCTACTCCCTCGCCTTAGTCTTTAGGTAGAGAGGATTGTTTCACGTACGTTTATTTTATTTGTAGAAATTAACATTTTATCATTGACATCCATATTCATTATCCATCGTAGATTCTATATTGAATATTTCCTTAGAAAATTAACAGTTTTTTCTTTTATTGATATTCTCTTCATTTACAGAATTATAAATCACTTTCATACTTTCATCCTAGATGAACAAAAGAACTAAAATCTTTATTTTTAAGCTGATAATAAGTTTGAGATTTTGTATTGTCAATGTAGATTGAACGATAAAATTAAAATAACGATGTGTGAGACAATCAGAATCTGCATTAAAAATGCTAGAGTTAGTCAGTAGAGACCCTGCAGATATGACGAGGTTTTTGACTCGAGAGAGGCTTATGAGGTTCTTAATTCCAGGTACCTGCTATGAGGATTTGTCGCGTTGTGCAGCATAGCTAATATTTTCTCCTGGCAAGAGCTGCCAGCATCCTATGCTCAAATTTATCGTTTAACTGTCAACCATACATATGTCCAGGATTTGTGGTTAATCAGCTATGACTGTCTAGAAACAAGACTAGAACTTTTTTTGTTCAAACCCAAGTTGAACTGGTCTCGCTTTTGCGTTCAAGGTAAATGGGAATCCTTGAAAATTTCCCAAGGCCCTAGGTGAATGTTAAATGTTTACAATTTGACTGAATCTACCACCAGTCATTTTCTAAATTTTTTTTTTTTTTTTTTTTTTTTTTTAATCTCATTTACAACTTATAACAACGTTATTTTCCAAACTTTGACGAAATGAAATAATTTGGTGGTAGGTCGAGTCAAGATGATTGTAAAAAAAATTAGCATGAATAAAAATGTTTAGAGCATAATCATGTGATGCACGATGATAGATGTTCAAGCTATTTAACAACACCACAACTCGCGGACATACGATTATCAAATTTCATCATAGGAAAATGGAGGGTATATGCAAGACTCACAAATTCACGCTTTCGCTTTAACAATAGCAAATTTAGAATCCAGGATGTTAAGGGCGTTGGACCCAATTGTTAAACTCAAAATTCCATTCTCCATTTTACTCAACGAAAATTATAGATAAATGTTTTATTCAAAATCTAACTTCAAAATTGAATATTTTCATTTTACTTAAAAACTATTTGAATTAGATATTTTCTCGTTCTGTAGGCATAATTATAGTTAAAAATTTATTAATTCTACAGAGGGAAAAAATTTCAAATTTAATATTTGCTGAGTAAAATGAAGAAACCGAATTTTTAGATTAGAACTTGGTTCCAACATCCTTAATAGAAAAGTCTAGAGTTTAGAGTTCATATTTCAGGTAGCAAATAGTAGCAAATAATTTTATATATATTTATAGTCATAGAGCTTTAAACTTTAAATCGATTTAACTTTGATTAAAAAAAAAAGGAGAATAAAAGCAAATATTTTAAACAAATTTTTTTTTACTTCGATAGAGATAATCAAATGTAAGGAAATAGAAACAGAAGCATTTGAAAGAAGTAAAGTGAGTAAACATTCAGAAGACTTCTTTTTGCACTGTTCTTTTTTTTCCAAGTCTGATACAAAAGCATCAATTTATATACTTCTCTACACTTTTGATTGACGAATTCGTACTTTATACAAAAATTTTCAAAATATTTTATTCGCTCGTTTATTCTGTCTAATTAAAAAAACTCTACTTTAAGAAAAAAGATTTCATTCTTCGTCTTCACATAGTTCATCTTATTATTGGAATTTATCGAATAAAAAGGTTGAATTTTATAGCTTCTCATTCTTGCCTGTTCACTGTTGTCTTACGTCCAAAAAAGTCCGACGTCACAATTATGTGCTTTTTATATAGATCCTCGCTTATTCTCTCGATCTGCTTACATTAAGTTCTTATTTTTCATGAGTTTCTTGTCTTCTGTCTATTATTTATTCATTTTAACCAGGTGAATCTATAATGTTGGAACTGCTCGAAGTAGGATTAATATTATAAAGAGAAATATTGAACAATAAAGGAAATTAAATATATTTTAAAACAAGTATTTGCTTTTTGGAGAAAAGGAATATTTTGTATAGTATTTCCAACATAAGTGAAGTTCAAGATTCAAAGTAATTCTTGTATAATTCATTCTGGTATTTGTCAGCTATAAGGAATGTGTGTACGTGATTTTATTACGAGCATAAAAAAAATTTTTTAAACAGAATGACGATAAACACAAGCACTGCTACTTTCTGTACGTGTCGCACAATATTTTATAATTTTTTTTTAATGTGGCTTATCCTATATAAGAAATCAGCTAAAGACGCTTCAAAATTAAGGCCTGTAGCACTAATCTTTTTTCAAATATAAGACTGCATACAGAGCGAAAAAATATTTAATTTCGATACTTTTTGCGTAAAACGAAGAATTCAAAATTAAATTTGCTCTTATGGTGCTTGCCACGTGCCTTTAAAATTAAAATTTTTAAACTATTAAAAAAGCTTCATTGAAGATTATTTACTTTTGAATTTCAAATTTAGCGTGTAATAGAATGATTATTGTTATTAGTTTGATTGGCAATATTTAAATGAATCCATTCAGTTTTTAGTTAAACAGTTTGAAGTTGAACAGATTTAAGTCTCAGGTACAATTCTTGATTTTAAAATACTGTAATACAATACCCTAGAAACAAAATAATTTTATATACCTATCGTCTCAATGAAGTTGCCTTGATTTAATATTTAAAATCCATGAATTCATGAGTTGATAGAAATGCTTCAAAAATCGAATCCTCTTTCGTAAAGACATTTAGCTAAAAGATTCTGAAGGTTTGTAACTCTAGATTAAAAATCCCTCTGACCAAATAGAAATACTGCATCATCTCAACAAAATTAGATTATTAGAAAAAAAGTCATTAAACCTAGTGTTCTGCAGTAGTGAAAAAAAAATAATTATTGGTAAAAAAAAAAAGAGAAGAAGTTATGAAACTTAATAACAATATTATAAAGTCAGTGGATGTACAAGAATAATCCTAGCTTAGCCCTCAGTAAAAAACAACTTTAAAATAAAATTAATCCAGTACTAATTCAAAACCGACAGTTCTTTTAGGACACCAAGACGAACACCTCTGGGTCGCAGGGTCCTAGAGCGAAGTACAAGTGTGGGTCCTTCAACGTCATCTTCTCAGTCGGCGCCACCAACGAAGACACCAGCTCAAGAAAAACTCTGACGATTTGCACGCTGCCGCTCATTCTTTGAGTCTCGGCAGTAGAATCTATAAAAAAAATCGACAATGACTCTGGATAATCTAGTAGTGCTCTAAATTCTAAAATCTAAAGCCTAGTATAAAATCTAAATCAATATTGGCCAACCCCAACCTTTGAGGATATAATCGACTTTATTCGCACTGATAAAAATTTATTTTTTTATACATAACGACCTTTCGTTCCAACTGCTTCGATGAATGTTTCTTCGGTTGAAGTTTTACAAATTATCTTCTCGAATTTACTGGCAGAATTTCATTCGCGGAGAAGTACGAAATCGAAGCAGAAATAGGAAGCACTTCTGATCATTCGACTTTCGTCGATTTTCCCACCGAGAACCCTATTTGGATAAAATCCAAATTCGTGGGTGAGGAAATCGATTTTGGATTCAAGGTCGCCAGTTCAAAACATAAGGCGTGAGAAGTTGTTGAAACTGTTACCTGAATCTCTTGTTGTTATTAAAAGCGCATTGGATAGAAAATAATGTTATCCATGTTATCGCGATGTGTTTGGTTCGATCAGTACTTCGACTCTATAAAACAACACCGAGAGACTTTTAGTTAGATTAACTGATAAATAATGGCGTTTTTTTACTGATTCTGATTTTACCTTTTTAAATAAGTGAATACAGACAGACCTCTTGGAATGCATTAAAGTTATTTGTTAACTTAATAGTCAACTAACTTACTTTACCAACTAGTGTAACTAAAATATAAAGTCTCTCGGTACATTGGTGGTATGTAATACGTAATGCTACGAAGGTATACGTAAGTAATCCGGTGCTATTTTCTGAAGTTTTACTAACAAATTAACCAGGTCTGAGATTTTTAATGGAACATTTTATGACCCGTTGCGAAAGTATTTCAGATATATTTATATATACGTTTCCTGACGCCATTAAAACTGTGCCATTTGAATTTCGATAAAGATTGAATATACGGGTAGATTTTATTGATAAGATTCGATTGTTCATCAAAAAGAATTCGTTCTCCAAGAATCTGTTCATAAAGAATTCATTCTCAAAGAATTTGTTCTTCCAAAATCGAAATTTGTAATCAAAACAGTCTCGACGGCGATATACAAACCTGAAACTTCATTTTCTGATTGATACATAATATAAGAATAAGTTGTTAAGATAAGTTTAATAACAAATTTGATGTTTGTGATTTTTTTCAATCTAAAAAACGCCTCGAGTTCGTGAAGGCATTACGTATTGCTCTGTAATTATATTTGCTATGGTGTAATGCGACGTAAAATATAAACAAATCACCGCGAAATGCATATAATGACTGTTTGTATTGTTGTAATAAAACGCGAGATTAGAAAAGTTATAATGGAGAAATTGAGTATATGAATATAGCTAGAATTGTAAGTGATTGTAAAAAATATTTTAATTATACAGACGAATGAAGTATTGGAAATAAGAATATTCTATTTTTGTTAGATTAAATATGTTCTGACTAAATGGACACTCATGATTTTGTATCACACATTCTTCATAGTAAGATTGTCCTGTTATTGTTTTATATATTTTGAATTCAAGTAATGGTTTATAGATCGTTAAAATTATAAAGTATTTCTCGTTAGAAAACTGTTAATTTTTATCGTTATTATGTCTATAATCGCGTGTATTGTATTGTTTAATTCGTTTCAACGTATCACATAATTATTATAAATAAAGCATTTATGTTGATCTGAAACTGCTTTTATTATTTAGATTCAGATTTACTTGAACTAGAGTTAAACATAACTTTACTAGATTTAAATTATACAACTATCAAAAATAATGTTTACGTTTACATCACCATTTCCTTTAGGGAGCTCAAAATTCCATTCTCCATTTTACTGAACGAAAATTATAGATAAATATTTTTTCGCTCTGTAGCACTAATCTTTTTTCAAATATAAGACTGCATACAGAGCGAAAAAATATTTAATTTCGATACTTTTTGCATAAAATGAAGAATTCAAAATCTAACTTCAAAATTGAATATTTTCATTTTACTTAAAAAATATTTGAATTAGATATTTTCTCGCTCTGTACGCATTATTCTAATTTAAAGTTGATTAATTCTACAGAGGGAAAAAATTCCAAATTTAATATTTGTTGAGTAAAATGAAGAAATCGAATTTTTAGATTAGAACACTTGGCTCTAAAATAAACAGATAAGTTTATTGGAATGAGTCTCAGACAAATTGAGATTATGATTGGCCTCAGATTCATTCAGTTTGGGAACTTTGTTCAAATGAGCCTCCGATTCATTCGGATTGAAACTTTGAATTCTTGTCCTTGACTTCAGTTATGCAGTCGCACGCAGTGTCGTGATGTTTTTTAATTTTTATCATTTTTTATTTTTCATTTCTAGGGGGGAAAAATCCTCCCCTTGGTGCCATCCCCTAGCTACAGGAATGGCTTGTGACGCGTCACTCGAGGTTTTTGACGTATTTATACGTAAAAAATGTAATATACGTAAAAAAACGTCATAAATGTAAAAAAAGAGGGCGGACATAAGAAAAAATGGAAAGAGTGGAAAGAAAAAAAATAGCCTCACTTTTTGAATATTGCGCGCTAATAGCAACCAATCAGATGCTCTGGCGCCATTTTGAAAACGTATATTACGTTTTGTAAAAAAACTCAGGATGTAATCAGGGTTCGGTACGTAATATACCTTATGTAAATTACATGAGTTTTTTACGTAATTTACGTACGTATATTACATCGAAAACACCAAATTCATATGGAGTGGGGGGTATTCTACGTATAATACGTAATTTACAAATGTAGAAAACCATAGTAATATCAAAGATAAATACTAAAAATAGTATTTGATATGCAATACGCATGCGCAATTGGTATGAAATTTGAGGAAAGGAATTTTTTTTTACTACACTCGACTTCCGCAATAGTCACCACCGCAATAGTCACAATTTCGCAATAATCACCAATTTTCTTCCGCAATAGTCACAAGCTGTTCCATGGAGAATAGACATAAGGAGACCAAACTAGTGCATTCAAAAACACGCACTTTTCTGTTGCCAGAAGTTCACACATACACATGTACAAAGTCACACGTACATATAGTACAGAACTTCCCGAGTGAGGCGTGTCATTCGCACTTTAAAAAAAATATGGCTGCCGTTGTAAACATTACCAGCTGACATTACACACGTATAACCGCAGGAGTAAACCTCAAACCTGTCACACGCAGAATATTTATGAACACAGTCCAATATATTCTTAATTGTAAATGTATTACTTACCTCATCCATATTAGTTTAAAAATCGCAGTTTGAAGTGGCCTGTCAAAACAAAAACATTAATGGCAGCCATATATTTTTTAAAGTGCGAATGGTACGCTGCACTCGGGAAGTTCTGTACTATATGTAAGTGTGATTTTGTACATGCATGTGTACGACCTTCTGGCAACAGAAAAATGCACGTTTTTTGTAAAGTACATGCATTACAGTTTGGTCTCCTTATGTCTATACTCCATGAGCTGTTCTCTCAATTGCCACTTGATACCACTGCACATGCGCTGCGATCGACATCTGATTGGTTGCTAACGCAAACAACACAATACGCAATACGCATGCGGAATCGATGTGACATTTGAGGTAGGGAAAATTGGTGACTATTGCGGGAGAAACTGTTTCGGATTTGGTGACTATTGCGGAAGTCGAGTGTATTGGGAACGACTCTGGTTTGGATTTATTTAATATTGGGAATGTCGAGTATACATATACAATGATGGCTACAAATCAAATGCAGTTTACTCACAATATTTTTAAAAATGACCCAGTTCTCTTCAAAAGCTATATAAATAAAAAGGTTTTTGTATTAACTGAGGATGGCAGTGTGCAAAATGGAATATTATACACCATTGATCCGGTATCCGAGAGGTTAGAATTACGTATATATATATTTTTCCTTCTTATTTTAATGTCAATAATAACAATATACAATAATTTTTATCTTAGAAATTAATTACTACTTCCCTTCTTTGCGTATTATATTGGTATAAAAGCCGAATAAAGTAACACTAAACGTAAACAAATAATGTATAAAATAAGAATAAATTAATAAATATTCAGTTTCAAATACACTCACTCGCGATCGAGAGCACTCCGATCGAGAGCACTTTTCACGCTTGACTGATTCTACGTCCCCCCGAGCGTCCCTCGACAGCCTACACTGAATTGCCGGCGCTCGCGAAGTCAGTGCCGTGGTGACGTCAGAGTGCTCGCTCGACCTATTTTAATCTCATCCGATCGAAGTCACTCGACACCCGAGCAGTGCTCACGATGTATGAGTGCTCTGAGTGTATGTCAGAAGTTTATAATTGTTCCATTTTGAATATCGGGAATTATCGGGTCCTTTTTATACATATTAAAATCATGTATTCGAATAGATTACGACCGGTTTCGTAAAGACGTTAAATTTTGTGCCCACTATTAAATATATTCAAATTCTTTAAAGTTAATGATATTTTGTTATATTTTTATCTTTAAAGTTAATGGAATTTTGTTGTTATAGCATCATTCTAATTCAGCCCGATGACTCGAATTATCGAATGAAAATAATTCTAGGACACGCTGTAAAAAACATAGAATTATCTTCCGATCCTGAAATAATAATACCTGAATTATTTATTGCGCCACCTGCAAAAATGTCAAAAAGGATGATCTCTGAAAGAAGAGATTCGATAAAAAAGGTTCTTCTGGAAAATCGTTTTCCAGTTACAGAAGACAACGAAATCATTAAAATCGAGGACACACTTTCCATAGAACCACCATACGAATGGGAAAACTTCATTTGTGCTAACAGTATTATTTTAAATAGAATACAAACGCTTTTATCCTCTGTAATTAAATAATATTTAGCTACTCTCAATATTTTGAAGCAGTCTGTTTTAAAATTAGTTCATTTTTAATACAAGTTATAAAAAATAAAATTCAATTTAAATGTGTAAAAAAAAGTTGAAGTACTAAGTACATATGTTTCATCCTTACATAAAATATTTACGCTATAAATCGTAATGTATACTTTATATGAAATAACAACACAGTTTTTGTAATAATAATATTAATTTATTGTACCTAAATATTTTTTATTCTACTTAATACTTATTACAAAAATAAACTTGTCATTGTGAGGAATGTACGCGTGTGCGAGAAGAAATTTTATAGAGGGTCGATACACAAATATCGTGAACATTTTAAAGTCATGAAGCTCTAAAATCTCACTTGTAATACTAATTGAATGATATTTTTGTGCTTTAATTGTAACGACTGCGAAATGCGATAGGTACAAACAAAATGTTCACGATTCTTTTCAACAATTGGGTATCGTTACATTTTTTTAATATTATTTCACATTCGTAATAAGTGGTTAATAATGTGCATAAGCAATTCTCACATACTTCCGCTGACATTATCAAAAATTGTATTCGGTGATTTAGAAGATTGCAATCATCGTCTATATAAAATATTTTTGATTATCATGCGATTGAATGAAACAGGATAAGAAAGCGTTCGAAATAGACGTTTCTAAAGATATTTCTTTCGAGAAAACTTTTTAAGTGAGGCAGAATAGTTATAAAAAATTGTTGAGAAGTAGAAGTAGAAACTCTTTCTTTAATTAAATTACTAATTTGAGTGAAATAGTTGATTTTTCAGATAAAATTATATAATAGTACAATTTCAATCTGAACTTAATTTTATTCAAAATTTTCGATGTACGCTAATTCTGCAACGATTCGTTGGATTAAAAACGTTTAAGAAAATGTGTTGCAGATTGAAAAATTCGTATCATATTTAAGGTGTTGGTACTTTTTAATTATTTTAAAATCGAAGGCATCTAAAAAGCGAATAATTTGGAAAATTCTAGAAAATTCAAACTGAAAATACGGTATACAGTTCCCAATTATGTAAAAAGATTTTTAAACTCGAATTATATAAATTTTATACTTATTTTCACGACTCTTGCCTTGTGAATGTTACGTTATTTTTTAATTATAAAACAATAATAAAAAACATCTAAGATTTAAGATTTCAACATCAAAAACGAAGAATATACTCCTACATCTATTTCTTTTGGTGGCTGTACAACCCCGCTTCATTTGTAATTTGTACAACAGTGAATGAGTTCTATAAATAGCAAGGAATGATTCTGAAAGGCTGATTCAAATGGAAGGGTCAAATAACGACTGTGCTATAGACTAGAGATTTATATCGTCTCCTTAATTAAAAGAAGCGTTGTTGATATTCTGAATGAAAATCTTGAATGACAATATTAAATTACTCACTCTTTATTTAAAAATCGAATGCTTGTAAAAAAAATAGTAATTTACACGAAACTTTAACGATTATTCTCTAATCTTTATAAATAGGCGGCATTCTTCAACGTAAAAAAATTAATAACTGAAGGGCATGTAATATTTTACCATAAGAGCAATTTAGTTTACCCAATTATACATGCATAATAATAAATATTTTTAGCTAATAAGAGTCAATAAACCTTTGTCTATATGAGGCGAAGGTTTATTGACTCTTATTAGCTACAAATATTTATTATTATGAATGTATAATAGGGTAAACTAAATTGCTCTTATGATAAAATATTACATGCCCTTAATTTCATAAATTTATTTAACAGTTAAATTAGCGTTTTGTTAATATGAAGTAAGAGTCATGAAATTTGGTCTCCTTATTCTTACTTCATGAATAATATCAAATTTTTCTCAGCTTCTAATCCCAAAATTCATGTTGTTTTTCATTCTTTTCGAATTTAATAACAAGGAAATGTAATAACGATATCCCTGGCAGATATTAAATAGATTTAAAGATGTTTATGTGTGATAAATGATATACTTTTTTTTTTTTTTAGAAAAAGCTTAAAAAGTTTGAACTAATCTCTCTATATGCTTTTGACTGGCCCCTATTGTGCCCGAGATACGGCTCTTCATCCCTTTCTCGCGCCTATTTCTAAACCCTTGAATCTGAAAGCATCTGAAAGAGCTTTGCTTTAAAAAGTATACAAGTAATATGTATTTGATTCCTTGAATCAAGGTTTGATTCACTTGAATTATCTTGTACGGGAGTGCATTTCTTGCCCAGTATTCTAGATTTTTGGTGGTACTGAGTCTGGGAAGCTCAGCTGTCTTTCCGAGCGATCTGGTTCAGTTTTTTTTTTCAAGAGATGCTCGGTCATTCTGTTTCACTATCCGAATAATATTCTATTGGATTTGGGTCCCGTGGTTTTTGTGAGTATCCGAGTCCTAATTTGTCCGATATATCTTTGATGTTCGCCAAGACCTGGAAAATAAAATGATTAAGATTAGTGTCGCATGTACCAACCTTAGGATTTCCTATATTTTCACTTTTAAATCTCTAACTTACATAGTCCAACTGTTCCTTGGTATGTGCTGCTGAAAGACAAAACCTTATCCTGCCTTCCATCAAAGGAGTAGCTGGAAATCCTACTCCGACTGTTGCTATATTTTTTGTAGTGAGGGTTCGAACCACAGCTCTGAAGAAAAATGGATAAATTAACAAAAAAAGGTATAGTGATAAGAAGTACAAAAAATTGAAAACTTTCGCTAGGCATACCCTATTTTAGAAAAGAGGTAGACGAGCATTGGAACAACCGGCGAGTCTTCATTTCCATAAATGATGACTCCAATTTGATGCAGCCGCCTTCTAAAGTATCGAGTATTTCTAGCTAGCTGCTTGGTACGTTTTTTACCCGCATCTGTTTCATCTTCACCTGCAATAACTCTCATTGAGGTGATAATTTGCTGGGCAATTGGCGGAGACATCGCTGCTGCGTACGTATGGGCGTGACTATAGACTCTTAAATAATTGATTAGATCCTGAAACAAAAAAGAAACAAAAAAAAGAAGAAGAAAATTAGAAAACGAAATCACAAGATTTTCAATTTGAACCATTACCTCGGTGGATGTTTCACAATCATAATTTAAAAATATTAACCTTTGTGCCTGCTATGTATCCACCTGCTGATCCAAAGCTTTTTGTGAAAGTTCCCATAAGAATGTCAACTTCCCTAGGATCGATTCCATAATAATCGCACACTCCTCTGCCTCTTTTGCCCATTGCACCTGTACTGTGTGCTTCATCTAGATAAAGATAGGCCTGAATAGTATAAAGAAATGTTAGAATAAATGACTTTATATCTTTGAACGAATGTTCAAGTGCGACTATTTTTCATAAAAAAACATTAAGTTTTGCAAATTAAAGCCTCTCCGTTTTTCTGACTTTCAATTCATACAGTGCTGTGACTTTATCAATACCTTGTACTTTTTCTTTAAGGCTATTATTTCAGGAAGATGCACGACGGATCCCTCCATCGAGTAAATGCCCTCGACGACTATCATAATTTTCCTCCACGGCTTTCCAGCTCCAGGTTGACCAGATACTATCGCCTTCCTCAAAATTTCCTCCAAGTGCTTCACATCTAACAAAAAATGATTTTAAACTTTCTCAGAAAGAATATCATATTTAAATAATTATAATTATTTCATTTAAAATTTACTGTTATGTTTGAAGACTCTCGTCGTTGCTCCTGAAAGTCTCAAGCCAAGAATAAGAGAAGCGTGATTTTTCTCATCGCTGAGAACTAAACAGCCTTCGCTGACTAAAGCAGGAAGATTTAGAGCGTTTGTGGCGAAGCCCATTCCAAAAACTATCGCATCATCGACTCCTAAAAATTTTGCAGTCACCTTCTCTAATTCTTCGTGGATTGGCATGTTCCCTATTGTAATTAACAAACAATAGCAAGATCAATTACATTATTAAATTATCTTCCAAGGATAGTTTTTGATTTGATGAATTGAAGAAAATTTGTACCTAATTCGAGGCGAGGGCTACAACTAGCACATCCTAAATTTTTAAGCGTTTCGATACTTTCTTCGGCACATAAGCCAGTGGATTCTGCGAATCCGAGGTAGTTGTAGGAACCCAGATTTATGCAACGAGTTTCAGTCCCTGTAAATCTGTAGAAATAATCAGATTAGATTATTTTAATTGTTAATTGAACGGACGGAAGAGTGGAAATTTTAATATCTATAGATTTTCATTAATATTAGGATTATTTTATTTGCACTTTGTTTTCTCTGTGTTATCTAATACCTACTCAAATGTCCATCCATAATCCCGAGTAATTCTATCTTTTAATGTGACCATGGCTCCAGGTACAGAACAAATAGGACGGTTCCAACAGTCCCTTACCCTGCGATATACATATCGCAAATAAAAACGTTCAAAATTCTCGTAGAGTGGCGCATAACCCTGGAAGAGAAGGTGTTTTTATAGTAAACATTTTAAAATGTATTAAAATGTAGAAAAATAAATTATTTTTGAATCTCAAAGCGAATATATTATATTTAATTAAACAATAAGAGAACAAAATTGAATCATTGGTGTTAAGGGCGTTGAACCCAAGTGTTAAGCTCAAAATTCCATTCTCCATTTTACTCAACGAAAATTATAGATAAATATTTTTTCGCTCTGTAGCGCTAATCTTTTTTCAAATATAAGACTGCATACAGAGCGAAAAAATATTTTATTTCGATACTTTTTGCATAAAATGAAGAATTCAAAATCTAACTTCAAAATTGAATATTTTCATTTTACTTCAAAAATATTTGAATTAGATATTTTCTCGCTCCGTACGCATAGAGAACTTGGCTCCAACTCCCTTAAAAATAGTTTAAAAGGTATTTCGGGCTCATTACCTTCCTATCTTGCTCTTGTACTATTTTGGGAGGAAATAATAATTGGTTTATGAACCCCAAAAACATTAAGATATAAAAACCAAAATGGGTAAGGGCTGCTGTGATGAATGGCACTTGCTCAAAAGATTCCTTATGCTTAGGCGATTTTGGTATATCAGCTTTTTCTTGAGCAGTAGTTTCTAGCTGGAAAAACAAATTTTTAGTAGAAATTAGTTCACTTATTACCACCTATGTTAAAGATTAAGGATAAAATATTTCAATCATCGACTAAATTCTTAGGAATTAAAAACTTAAAATACGTAACATTTCAATTATAGTACAAGGAAACTAATATTACTCTCTCAATTTACAGCTCTTTGGACTATTTGTGGCATTTGGCCATCGCTTGCGAGGTTCTCAAAGTAAATTAAATCCAACATATGAGAATAAAATCCAGAAATTTTTATAATTCCAATGTTCAAATTCAAATTTTGAAATCTGTACTGAAAATACAAAAATATTAAGTAAAATAATTATAAATTTTAAATGTTTTACATTAAAAATTACAGAAATATTTCTAATTGCAAGTCTTCGATATTATACATTACACAATTTAAACTTTATACATTGCTTAATTTTTGAAAATCCCGCCCTCGAAAAAACGAAATCGACTTTTCTCCCCGCCAAAAAAAAAAAAAACACACACAGAGAGCGCTCTCATCGTTCAAATCAAAATAACGAAAAGCCAAACAAAATCTATATGTAATTTTAACTGTTTTTAACATTTTCAATTGTGACAATCGTGAAGTGACTTAGAAAATGCAAATACCGTATTTAAGGTTCTCCACATCATCAAATTAATCAACAGTTGATTGTTAAAAAAACTAATTCTCAGAAACGTCGCCTTTTATCTCTCTCTGGAAACATGACGAAATCTAGTCAAGGTGATCATGAACAACATGAGCCTGAGATAATTTCCTCTACCTGTGGATTGCCGGTTCTTTTATATATAATCCGAAAGTTCGGTAAGGATTTAAGTTATTTTAATCATTCTAATTAATTAAAATTAAAGTATCAAAAAAGACACGAAAATATTACACTGACATAAAGTATAGAATAAATATAAGTTCGGTTAATGTAAGTGTGCCGTAGGTTTTCTCCAAAAGGAAGTTCAAGTTTAATGAGTTTAATTTTTTTGTGATTAATGTGAGAGATAAATGGTACACAAGATTATTAAGTACACATGAACACCACATGAACTCACCAGTACGTGGCCATTTGTTCGAAGCCTCGTGCAGCCGTTGAGTTTGCGGTTGATTATGTTGTCACTATTAGAGGTTAATCCATTTTTAAGGACTAGATGTTCCTCATTCTGGGTCTCGGTAATTGCCATCCGGATCTTTGTAGATGCCATTTTGCACTGGTATTTGGTAGAGTGAATTACTGAATGAATGAAACTAGGAAAAATCTGATTAAGATTACGGATTTGCGATTATCAGTCGGCGAAGACGACGACGATAATGCGTCTCTCGTCCCGTTCTGCAACACACACGAGGCGTGCGCGCTCGTACTTTTAACTTTATCCCTCACGGCCTCACGTCTATAGCTTTTACTTGCCCTACCAAACGATACACAAGCGCAAACCCGGTTTAACTAACACCAGTAAATTTGACATCACACTTGCTATAATAAGTTACACTTGTAAAAACCTAACTAAGAATTACTGAAAAAGGAAAAAAACCGGATTTTTTAAATCAAGAAATTGAAATTCTAATGGCATTGGTTGACATCCTACTTCGCTGAAAAAATTTCCACTTGAAACTTAATCTGAAACAAAAATTGACCAAATTTCTTATTAAATGTTTTTAAAAAATGGTCCTTTTTTGCTTAAACCCTTTAGTTAAGCAATTTTAATTAGACACTTATATTGAAATATTTTCAACATAAAATAATACAAATTCTTTAACTCAATAAATAATTTAAGGGCGTTGGACCCAAGTGTTAAGCTCAAAATTCTATTCTCCATTTTATTCAACGAAAATTATAGATAAATATTTTTTCGCTCTGTAGCGCTAATCTTTTTTCAAATGTAAGACTGCATACAGAACGAAAAGATATTTAGTTTCGATTCTTTTTGCATAAAACGAAGAATTCAAAATCTAACTCCAAAATTAAATATTTTCATTTTACTTAAAAAATATTTGAATTAGATATTTTCTCGCTCTGTACGCATAATTCTAGTTAAAAATTGATTAATTCTACAGAGGGAAAAAATTTCAAATTTAATATTTGTTGAGTAAAATGAAGAAATCGAATTTTTAGATCAGAACTTGGCTCCAACACCCTTAAAACGATTTCTAATATAAACGTTCGAACATTTTGCATTGGTGCTTATTAAACAAGACTTTCGAATTCGAAAAGACGCAATCTGAACTTCGGTCACTTTAATTAATACAACGGGTGCAGTAAAAATCAATAAGCATGGTAAATATTACTGCGTGACTTACTCAGAGTACTGTAAGTTGATATTTTCTTGTCAGCTTGAAGTTTCAATTAAGAATAGTTCGCATATTTGAATTTCACAAAAAATAAGAATCCAAATAAACTATACAGAGTAAATATATTGGTACACATATCTTATGGAAATGAAATTTAAAATTACATTATTTTTTAAATAAAAATGTATAAATATAATTTTCAACAACTTTCAAATGTAGTTAAATTGTTATTTTTTATAAAAGCCAGCCGGCATTCAAATAACGAGAAATACTTAACATCAGCTGTGCAAATTTGAATCGCGATTGGAGTAGAAGCATCAGGTGACTTTCAAAGATCATACGTTTTAATTAACTTGATGCACTTCAGGATAATATTTTGAAATGCGATGCGATAATATACTATGTATATCTTTACTTGCATTTGCATGCCTGTATGCTGTATACATATATTTGTTAGACATAATATTATATGTGCCAATTGTTACATGAAATGTGAGTAATGACAGAGATCTAGGGCAATGATTCAGTGAATTAAGTCAAGAGTTTTCTGGCTTTGAAACTATCTCTTTATATCAGGTTTTTTCTTGAGTTAAAATTTTTTGGAGATTTTAATTTTTATAAATTTAAGCGGTGAAAGATTTTTCACTGGCTTATAATTTTTTAAAAGGTTTACAAATTTTTAAGGTTTCGAGTATGTACAAATTTTTCATAAAAAAAGAAGATATTTGAAGACTTCAAATTATTTTGAATTTAAAAACTCTTGGGCTGCGTTCAAGAAGATTACCTGGGGCACTCGATTCCCGTCTTTGTCTTATTCGTGGCTTTTTGCTGTGAGTCAGATAAGGACGAGAATATTCAATGCACATGTGGTCTTCTTGAACGCAGCTCTGGGAATGTGGACGTCCCTTTAGACTTCCTACAGTTGCATACGGAATATGTACCATCTTGTTTTCTCGCAGTTCATGTCCGCGTCTCGCGAACCGCGAGCACATATACGAACGGCGAAATTCCTCATTTGACAGCTGACCATCGTGTTCCTTTGAAGCGGAAATTAAATTATTAGTCACTATCCGTTGCTACCCGTCACCTCTGCGATTCCGTCGTTCTCTACTTCAGTCTCAAACCCAGATATAATTAAAGTGCGCGATCTAACAAAAACCGATAATAATAAAATAAAACATAACGGCGACTACTGTAGTGTCGACCGAAAGCACCGAAAGAGAAGGAGTATTCTACTATCCTGTAGGAAACTCGAATCAGATCTTTCCTCTCAGGACGATCTCTGAATCAGTCAATCGCGTATCGTAGTGGATCTTTTTATATTTATATTTACAATCTATAATTGAACAAACGAGTAAAAGCTATTCTTCAGAATCTGAATATTCTCAATCATAATATAAGTAAAATATACAAAATAGAATTTAAATATTAAATAATCGAAATAATTAAATAATACAGAATAATCTGTAAAGTATTCACTCTTTAAACTATATTACTGTTAACAATTAATAAGAACAAGTAAAAACCGTGCAATGTCGAATAATTTCGCGAGTGATATCTACCCGGATACGATACGGAAGGATACGGTCGACGACCTCTTGGGTGCAAATTTTGACGATCCACCTCCAATTGCTAAGCAGCAGATAAAACGTGACCAGGACTCGACAGATGACTTTGAGCACCTGGAACGCGAATACTCCAATCTTCGAGAGTCCCGGCCTTCGAACCTGGACTCGTCGAATCTTTCACAACGTTTGGAAGCTGCCGCCGGCATCGCCGAGGCCACCAGGAACCTTTTGGATACTAGCATCCCATCTTTTGAACCGGATTTACGTCCTGAACCAGCAACACCACCACCTTCAGCAAATTCCGACGAGAGTGATTCTTTTCATAGGGATTCTAAAATTTCTCTAATGGATCCCAAGGCCGCATCGATGGCTTTCATGGAGACTGAAAGGGGTCTTCTTGAATCTAAAAATAAGGAGGATCCTTTCGGGAAATTCGATTTTAATTCTCCCCAAGCAAAGGTTGACGATTTACCTCCGAAAATGGAATTTGAGGCAAAAGACAGTTTGCAAAATGTAGATGACTTTTTAAAAGGAACTAACGAGTTTGAAAAGAAAGGAGAGGATATTTTGAAGAAAGAAGAGGTTAAGAAATCAGAAGATTTGGATTTCTTGGAGAAGGTGGATGTGAAAAAGGATTTAAAGGAGAATAAGGACTTTAAGGATGATGAGGATGACACGTGGAATTTGGTTGCAAAGTGCAAGTACGATGAACCTCCGACTAAACCACTTCCACCTTTGCCAAAAGGTGCTGAATTTGAGAGTCTAGATCCTTATGAGAAGCCTAATGTTCAGGACAAATATCAGATGTCAAGTGAATTTTTGACAGAAGAGGCGATGAAAAAGGCCGGACAAAGTGGCAATGAAACTGGGGATTCGGAATTTGAGTCGGAACCGGAACCTTCCCCGGCGAAGAGTGTATCTAAAGTTATCAAGCCTGAGGTTCGCCAACCTGAAGATATTTGTCGACGAGTGCCGGAGAAAAAGACGAGGGAAGTCGATGAAATTGCGCCTAAGGAGATATTTGGAAATCTGGGACTTGGTGAGTTAACACTTAATTTCTCCATTGTTATTACTTGATTGTAAGTTTAGAGAATTCATATTTCGCTTGAAACTATTCAAGCTTAAATTAAAATTAGACCACTTTTAAAAGGTGAATTTTGAAACTTATAAAAACCTTACTTTTTAGCTTAAACAAATCGTGTAATTTTGCAATTCTGAACGCTCTAAACATTCTTTTCGCGTAAATCATCCTCGAAACGCAAAATAACGATTCTTAGCACATGAGAAGCCTTTCTGTTCTTATTAGTGACCTGAAAGCTTTTTACTCTTTTTAATTTTCTTAAATTTCCTCAACCTTCAAGAATCTCGATGCTTAACCAGGTCGTTTGTCTCGACTTACGGAATTGACAATGCTTCATTTTTTCAGTGACCTTTCCTTCTAATTTCTAAATTACGTGACCCAAATAACTAACAATATACTAGCCAGAACAAATCCACATTAATTTATCCAGTCTTTTGTACACAGAAACATTTTCGCATTATTAATAAGGCAATAAGGGAGTTTTCACAATATTTTTCACTAATTATTTTCAGAGTGTAAATTCATTCAAATAAACGACAAATTTGTCATAGATTTTACAATAAGCGTATGAATCATCTTTACAAAAAAGAAACTCGTATTAGTATTCGTAAGATGAATCAGAATTACTCCTCCTGTGCATAATTAATTAAAAATATTAGTGATATCAAGCAATATCAATTCATAGAATGAAAGACAGTCTTTTTGCGACATCCGGAATGTGAGATGGATTCTTTGATACATACAATAATTATAGAATTTGTAATTTGAAGTTTAAGGACTTAATGAAAACTGTTTTAAAACATATTTTAAAGATAATTTTTTTACAGATATTCTGATAATACTTTTTGTAATCAATCTGGTTTATATCGCATTTTTTCATTACTTGGAGCTTTATCTCTCGTGATTTTTAGACTTTAAACTGGAAAATAGAACTTTAATCTGGAAAATAAAAGTGGATAATCTTGTCGTCAGAGAATCCGATCTCAATGCTACTACGACAAAAGAGCAATCGCATTAAGAAAGCTGACTCACAGAGCTTCACATATACCTATATATATATATCATTCAATGACTCCTCGTAGGTGTTAATCTCTATTTATAGACAATACGAATATCAATGCGCTTGCACGAAAAATAAAAATTCGTCTGCACTCAAGATAATACGACACCTAGTTCCAAAATACCAAACGCGTAAATTTCATATACATAGTAATAATTTAATAAAATATCTTCCTGAATGCATTTGTAAACCAGAAACAGTCCTAATATATTCTCTATCGCAAAAAGGTGAAAAATGAAAACTTGAAGGCTTTCTAATAAAGACATTGGTATAATCTCTGATGTTTAAACTCTTTGTGAATTCGCACGTATCTAATTCACTTAACAAGCCTAAACCAAAAGTGGCAACTGGTAAACACTAATCAGGATCGCGTTAATAAACTCGACCATGTCGAGAGAATCACTTCCGCTTGGTTACAAGACTAATTTTTAAATTTCATCCCAGGTCGTAAGCGTATAAATAAAATTTCCATAATTTCTTCTCCAAACTGAAATTATTAATAAACGTATTTAAATTTTCAGGTGGTAACAATTTTTACTGATAACGTATAATTGAAAAGAGCAATAAATTGTTAACGAGACTTTTTTACTTCGTAAAAGTATAGTTGATCGCGTGCAACTATGCAAGAGAAACATTGCTGACCTTATAAAAGTTCATTAACATAGTTTATCGGCTAGACAGACCGTAATTACATATTTTGTACTCAATGATGTAATCTGGCCGTTTACCTTGTTGGTAAATTACTAGTTAAGGCATTTGTCAGGTATTAGTTTGCTACAGAAAACTGCAACAAAGTTCGGTCATTTGAAATTTTAGGGTGTCCGAACTTCGGTCAGTTGAAATTTTCGAGTGTCCGAACTTTGGTCAGTTGAAATTTTCGGGTGTCCGAAGTGTGTTTAGTTGAAATTTTCGGGTGTCTAAATCTGGTTTAGTTGAAATTTCTTTTTTGAAATTCCTTTTTTGAAACTAATTTAAAAATCCAAATTTTTACATTTTTGTAATTAGGTGTAAGTGTATGTATTTACATTTAATCACAGGGGTGGATTTTATGGTTCTTTCCTGCGCCGTATCATATCGATCCGTATGTAGTTTGAGACACCTTTTAAACCCCTTATGTGCGTTTCTTGTGTGCTTGTATCGCAGGGTAACAAAACTCCACATGGGTGAGAATGGGTGAGAATGGGTGAGAAAAAACCTGCGACGCACAAACAAGGAAAGTCTGTCGAAACCTTAGAGTCGAGTCGAGAAATGTATAAGAATATTAGCTCTTGTATAAGCAAAAATTGTATAAGGTCTCGATAATAAAAAAAAAAGAACGAAAATTAAAATTTCATTTTCCAGATTAATAATTTAAAAAATGACATCTTTAAATTATTGAATATTTAAATCATTTAAAAAGAATTGAAAAGATTCTGCCATTATGGAACGAACTAAATTATTGAAGATTTAGAAATACATAGTATATTTTCTCTTGGCAACTATAAAATCGTTTTTGTCTTGATAGGGGTTATTCCACTCGAATTTTATGAAGTACATAAATGAGAATCGTGTCTAGCTCAAAGTATCACAGTGAAAGGCAATTTGAAAGAAGAAACGTCTTGTTAACCAATTATTGAAGTCTTTTCTTTCCAGCTACTCTATATCTAACCTTGAAATACCCAGATTGAGAAAACATCTTTCCAAACCTATTTGTGTCATTCTTTTATTCCTATTTTTCATTTGTAAAATGAAGGAAATTAAAGGGTGATACATATATGTTATTGATTAAAAAAAGTTAGGGTATGCTTTTTTGCTCTTTCTCTCTTTTCAGATCCGTTATTCTAGAAAAGTTGTTGCGCAATATGACACGGTTCGATTTTATTTAGAAATATTTAAAAAGAAAAAAGGAAATTGATGTTTTTTGTTTAAATAATTATTGAGTAACAATAGTGTATTTCTAGTCTTCATTAATGAATATTTCATAGCAAAAAGACATATGTACGCATTTACGTAGGAAGGAAATGTAGGGAATTTAGCTTAAAAACTTAAAAATAAACTTTATATCTTACAGAAATAATGTTCAGTGAGTCATGCCTTAGAAACTCCCTTCAGCTTGAAACCATAATTATGCATATCATGATTTCCTTTTCTAACAATTTTATATCTGTCTCTAGGAAAAGGGTGAAACTGACTTTTTTTTTATCATCTTTTTTTATGCTTTTACATAAAATATAATTACAATATTTATTCTGATATGACGCTAATTTTAAACATGTTTTAATTGATATATCTGGATATATGTATAGTTCAGAAAGTTCACATCGCTAGTTTTATTTAAATAATCGAGTTTCAATCAGAAAGCCTATAATGCGGCTTCCCTACAACAGAAATGTAGCCAGTATAGTCGCTCTCAGGCGCAAGACCTGACCTATTCTATAGTAAAAAAAGCACCCATGAAAAATCTCGAATTGAAAAGAATCGAATATCGAACTTCGAGTTTAGAGCATTGAATATAGAAAAGAAACATAGAAAGGCACATGTATTAAGAAAACATAGGCATTGAATGTAGAAAAGAACATAGAAAGGCAAGTAGTGCGACGACGGCCGCGAAGCGGCCGTCAGTGGCACTAGTATATTAAATTATCCCCCACTCACCTAAATACTTCTTTTTAACCTTTTTTTCTGCTGGCATATTACATAATAATTTGCCTTTTCTCTCTCCAATCAAATAAAAAAGAGAATGTTTAACTCTTCGTGTACACACTGGATCATTTTGACCCTGTCAAAATTTAAGCATACTTTGAGAGTACTCACATAAATTTTTAGCTAAAAATATTTTTTAAAAAAGCAAAATTTTGATTTTTTTTCATAAAACTTTATTTTTTGCAAAAAAACTTTTTCGCGAATTTTTATAAGTATGTTAAAGACTTTAAGGACACTTATAATACTTATAAAGTTATAAATTACTTTAATTTATAATTATTTTTCATTTTTAGTACTCGAAGGGTTAAAAATAAAATTAAAACTGTATTTTTGAAAGAGAAATTCAGAACATAATTGCTTTGAATATGTATAGAAGCTGGTGCGAATGAATTTATTCGCGGTTAATTGGTTGATTACCACGTGATGGATTTGACATAAAGATGAGATTCATGATTAATGATGCCTCTTTTATAAATAACAGTTTAATTTACAAACTAAATTAAAAGGTTTGTTTTAATTATTTTTTATGATTTTTTATTAACATTTAAAAAATGTTCTTAATTTTAATTGGGCTTACAACATCTTTGTTTCATTGAGAATTGTATTTTATACATTAAGTAATTTTTACTCAAACTTTCAATTTGAAAATTTATATCGAATGAAATTTTGTGTAAAGTAATTTTTACTACAATGGATAAATAAGTGTTGAGTCAGTAATATAACGGTTTATCATTTTACGAGCAATCTACCAAAAAAACTGCCAACCACAAGGATATATTGCTTTTTTTGTGAATTGATTGTAGTCGAATGTATATTGAAGGCCATCTTATATATCTGACCTAATCATTTTAGATAGTTTATTTTAGATATTTTTTACTTACTATTACAAACTATATATCTCATTACATAAAATTCTCCTTTCGTTGAGTTATAATAATAGATGAATAAGAAAATTTCTTTCAAACAAACTTTTTGTTTAGTGTGTTTAAAAATGGAGATTAATACCTTCTATTATCTTAAATATGTGAAATTATCTGAAAAATTCATACCTTTAATTTCTTTAAATTTTCCGTCTGCATTCCTTTTTCTTGCAAACTACTCAAATGTACTTTCTGCACAATATTTTAAATTATTGAGTTATTTTTTCTTAAGAATTCGGGTTTTTAAAATATGATAATAATTATTTCGGAGGGTTTGCAAAAAATTAATTCTAGAAGTGAACTACTTGAAGTCAAGAATACGACTGGAAGATCAAAAAAGCAAAAGTGAATGCTTATTCATGTTGATATACAACCGATAATACGTAACTCTTTAACTACAGTCACGAGCCTAACACCACGTATTTTAGTCCTTATCGATAACGATTATTAAAAGTATTATAATTATTACACTTAAGAAATATTACGGTCGTAAATAGTCAGCATCTTAGTTTTTGTAAAATTACAAAAAAAAAACACAATGCAAGAAAGTTTGTGTAATTTCACATTGGATTTGTTTAGGTTGCCAAAAGTTAAGGCTTATTTGTTTATTTCTTATTTTTTTGAAAATTTAAAAAAGACTAGACTTTACAAATAACAGAAAAATTTAGATCTATAATTTTTCTTTTAAATTTCCATCTAATAATTACGTACCAAAAATATTTTCAGGGTGGCGATTTGACCGAAAAACTGAAAAACACTGGTAAATAACTGGGAATTTTATTGACTCAGAATTTAATAAAAATAACTGGGAATCGCCACCCTGTATTTTTATTCGAGTCTAAAACCGTTACGTCGTATTGGCTAATCACTTTGTCCTTCAGCCTAGACTATAATGTTATCGGGGATCGTTATCATAGACCTGTTGCGGAATTTAATGGGAATTATATTTCTTGGATTTTCTGTTTCATATTAAATTATATTTCTTTTTCATTTTTCATTAAAGGAAAATACTTGATGAAATATTCTGTTAAAGTACAGTAGATTTTAAACATAACCATTTTTCAATAAGAAATAACATAAAATGAAGCTTTACTGAGATAAAAAATTACAAGAGACCTTGAAAAATTGTATAATACTATAATTTTCTTGTTTTCCAAAAAAAAGAAATTATGCTAACCAATACAAATTTCAAATTTATAATACAAATTTGCGTAAATTGTGGATCTTGTGACTATGTTAGTACATGTATTTGTTATAATCACTTACTTAATAGAAGGTCACGTTAAACATAAAATGAAAACTTTAAATAGTTTGGGTGTGTCATTATTAATGACATGTAAAATATAAGAACTCCGTTTTTCATATAGCTACGTAATTACTTTCATAAGTAAATTTAAGCATATTTTCAATTAAAAGCATTTGAAATTTATTAACGTTAGATTAAAAAAATTTGAAAATTTGGGTGCAATAGGTATATTAAATGTTATATGGATTGTGTAGTGAGTATTGATCGGTGCGGCTATTTCTCTGCATCCTGCGGTGTCTTCCATGAAACCACCTGACAAATTTTGAAAAAGGGCTTGCTACTAATTTTCACATAGTTCAACAATTAGTAAATTTACCACAAACTTAGATCAAATTAGCTTCTTCTCGTTTTAAAGGAGTATTATTGGCAAGTGATTTTATTTTTTTAAATTCGTGAAAATGAAATCAGTGAGAGACATTAAAAAAAAAAAACAGATTTTAAATTGCATCAAAATTAAAGATAAAACATTTATTCTAAAAAAAGAAAAGGGAGTAGTTAATTAATTTCTCTGAAAATGTTCTTGAAGGGTTCTTTTTCTCTTAATTATGAGCACACATTAAGTTAATTAACTTGAGTGATAGAATCAGAAGCTAGTGTCGTGCCTCTATCAGTCTTCTTCAATGAACATAATTTCCATTTTTATAATACTCAAAAATTAACAAAAATTTATAATCTTCTTAAAAAAAGATTTCGAAAGTAAACAGTTTAAATTTATATTTGTTCTTTTT
Organism: Synergus gifuensis; assembly: GCA_904066015.1. Taxonomy (NCBI): domain Eukaryota; kingdom Metazoa; phylum Arthropoda; class Insecta; order Hymenoptera; family Cynipidae; genus Synergus; species Synergus gifuensis. Next base: position 813,319 of record CAJFCO010000173.1, on the reverse strand, counting down.
TAAGGAAATTAATTGAAATATAAAAATTGATTAGCTAGAAAGTTAAAAAGAGTTAAAAATGTAGCGGATAAAATTAATCAGTAATAATTCATTAAATAATTTACCCCAATGATTAAGGCAGAACATTTTTGCCATTTTTACTAGCATATCATTTTATAAAATTGCAAATGCCTCTTTTATCGGCATATTGATTAAAACTCTGACTCTAACATGTTGAGAACTTAGCTAATGTGCCTTTTACTTGAAAGATGGCGCAAGTTATCGGTTTAAAATTTTGGAATAAGCAAAACGACAAAATTTTGATTTTTTATATACAAAAATGATCAAAAAGTTTCTGTTAATTACCCACCTTATTTTAAAATTACTTTTGTGATTTTTTCTCAGATGATTTTTTAAAATATTCTCTCACTTGTACACTTTTGCACTTACACTTATACACTTTTCTCGACTATAATAAAATTATTGTGGCACTACACTACCACTCCCCCTTAACTTATGAATTTTTTTTGTGTCGAATTATAAATTCATTTTGTTAGAGGTTCATTGTGTCTACCTGCACAATTTTACTTCTATGGAATGACGCCAAATTTGATTTAATCCAGTCGATTTCATTATTCTGTTTTGGGCTAAAAGCCAGGTTTCGAGCCTCTCAAACTTCTTTGTACCGTACTTCACATTTTCTCTCGAGCATATTAGTGACTTCTTCATCAATATTTTTTTTCACTAAATTCTACAATTTTTATTTAATTTTGAGATGCATAGACAAATGTATTTAAAAACTAGTTCCGCAAAGAAATTACCAAAGAGTATCATTTTTCAGTATAAAATTAACTATAAAAATGTTAAATTGAAAAAAAAGTATTTGAAAGTACATTATTTGTAAATGGATCCATAGTGCGTTTAAGCGGGGCCGCCGTCCTATAAATAATTAAAGTGTAGTCTGCAAGGTAGCTATCATTGAGTCTGGTGAAGATTCAGACCCTACAAGAATCACCTATTCAAGCAAAAGCTTTTGAAACTCAAAATGTAGATTTCCTAAAAAGGTTTCTTTTCACTGCAATTTTTTCTAGATGCTATATTTATTTATTTTTTAAAAAATACGGTTAATCTCCTTTAAAACAATGAGACTCTTACAATTCAAATTTCGCGCCAGAATTATTTCAGAATCATGACGTTACTATTTAGTTACATATAATCTCTGAAACGATAAGAATCATAAGAATTAATGAAAATTTAAAGGGCGTGAAATGATACTTTAATAAATTACCTTTTAAATATTTTTTGATATTTTTTTTAGAAGTTTGACTCTAAAAGGTCAGAAAGCAGATCGATAAAACAGTTTTTATTTTCTTATCGAGATCTCCCCTCGAAAATCGGTGGAGACAGAAAGATCGCGTGCATTCTGTGCATCGTAAAATACTTGCTCTTTATATTTATTATTTTACATTCTTATATTGTGAACGTAGTACAGGTAGCTGAGGTAAAAACACGGGTTAAAACACGCTTGCGTGGGCGCCATAAAGTCTACTCGATATTTTATGCGAATTCTCGATATTACTCTCTTCATTGGGACGACTATTCCTGTCGCACTTCATAAACTCTCGAATTTCCCGCATCAATATATTTTATCTTTCTTTAAAGATTACTGAAAAAATTTTAATATAATAGAAATTAATTGTTATTATATTTTATTTTTCATTTAAAATTATTTTTTTTTCCTTTTGTTAGAGGGCTTTAAAAGACAATAAAACTCTTATCTATAATTATTGCCTTGTCCACAATTTATATGTAATATATATTTTAAATTCTTTCTTTTTCAAATCCTATAATGCTTTATTGTAATTTTACCAAGGTTAAGAACAAAGGTGTTACGTAAATTTCGTGTTGTGGCTGTCATTTAGCAAAATACGCCTTAAGAAATTATATACTGATACAGTCACGAAGAGAATTTGATTTGAATAGTTGAAAAATAATATTCTTTTATAAATCTCTCAATTTTTTCTACCAATATCTATTTAATCGAGAGCTATTTTTGGTCATTATTACTTAGTAGTATGTATAATAGTATCTTTATAAGAAAAAGTAGTTTAAAAATTAAACGATGAGTCTTGATTAAAAAAGCTCGACTCAAAACTACAAAGAAAAATTTATTATTTAAAAAATATTTGTATTCTACGGTCGTGGTTAATGGTGTTGGAGTCAAGTTCTAATCTAAAAATTCAATTTCTTCATTTTACTTAACACATAATAAAATTAGAATTTTTTCGCTCTGTAGAATTAATCAATTTTTAACTAGAATTATGCGCACAGAGCGATAAAATATCTAATTCAAATTTTTTTTAAGTAAAATGAAAATATTGAATTTTGAAGTCAGATTTTCAGTTCTTCCTTTTTTGCAAGAAGTATCGAAACTAAATATTTTTTCGCTCTGTTCGCAGTCTTATATTTGAAAAAAGATTAGTACTACAGAGCGAAAAAGTATTTATCTATGATTTTCGTTAAGTAAAATGGAGAATGGAATTTTGAACTTAACATTTAGGTCCAACGCCCATCAGTTACAATCGTTGCAATTTTATTACTCACAATGTTTGCCTGATCTTTAATCTGTTTTTTTGGGTTTTAGTCCAGGTTATTGCAAATCAATATTAAATCTTAGGATTCAAAAGAGATAATTTACTGATAGCCAGGTCATTTAGTCATTTAGTCGTCATTTTAGAAAGTTTTCCCAAAAGTGAATCATTTCTACAAGTTTTTCTATCACGTTTCTCATTTTGTAAAATCAGTAATTTTAATTTAATAATTAAAGATGCAAAATTTTTGGCTATCAAATCAATTTTTAGCTATAAAAATTCACTGAAAAATCAGTTAATCTTAGCTGTTCTTTGTATTCAGAAATCAGAATGGAATTCTGATTTTAAATTCTTTTCTTGTGTATAGTAGTAAACTTATGCAATTATTGCTATATAGCTTCAGGACTGAGGGACATCGATCCTGAGATTATACATATGTGTACAGTACTTGCATTACCTGTTCTTATAGTAGGTATATAACAGAAATAAAATCACTATACTCGGTCAGCCATTTTGAGACTGAAATATTAAATATTAAACTATTTTAAATTAAAGATGTTCACAAAGGAAAAATTTCAAATTTCAAAATTTTTTGGCTTCAGATTTAAATCTTTCAAAATTGTACAGTGGATTAGATATTTCTTGGATATAAAGCTCTTTTGAAATCTCCACAACATGTTTGGCTGAAAGACAATATCAGATTGAAGCCAAAGCTTTCGCAGTGGAAAGTTTCATTTAGTTTTTTGCCAAACCTATAAACTTTCAGAAAAAGACTTGAACCTGGTTTATAAAATTTAAAAATAATATTGAATACTTTTAATCTGAAATTTGATTGTTTTGAAATAAAAACTTGATTTGATTAAAAATGAGTATCATGCGCCTATAGAATATTTTCTAATGAATTTTGTTTTGTTTGTTCCAGGTAAGTTTTCAATCTAGGTTTACTGCGATATCATAATGAATCTTCATTAGAAAAATAAGGTAATAAATTTCAGATTTTAGAGGGTTTTTTTTCGCGTTCAAGACGCTGATGAATATATTATAGTATTCTGAGAAAATTCCAAGATTATTGTTATTGGTCTGTTCACTTAGTGGTGAGTTACAGTGCCTCTAGGAGCGCTCTTCTTTCTCCACCTCGAAACTAAATCCTTATCAAAATTCTCTAAAAATTGGTTTTTATTCTCCATTTTTTTCGCAGGGCATTTTCTTTATTGGCAAGATCTTCGCCAAAGCTCTCTGCGTGTCTGTCAGAATCAGGAACTTTCACAATCAATCTAAAACAGAAAAGCAAATAGCACCAGAGAAACTTTGGTCTTTCATACAATGAATCATCTCAGTCATGGAAGTCTCAAGTGATGTTGTCTAGGACAAGAAAAGGATCCGATAATTCTGATAAATCAGTCATTCCAAGTCTTATCATCATCTGGATAAGACACTATCTCCACTATCACCTCCTAGACTCCAGAACCGGTGATATTAAAGCAAGCAACATGGCTGGCGTTTACATCGTATAGTTGCTCGCGCGTGCTCCGCTGTTCGTGCGTAGTTTCTCCTGGTGGGGGGTCTTTCCTTGGGTCGATACAGCCTCAGTCCTCTCTTTGACGTGAACTCGTCACGTTGTTATTTCTTGTCATTTTATATCGACCGTCAAAATCGCACACGCATCTCTGAATCTCTCTTTCGAGAGAAGGAGGGAAGTTTTGAAAATTTCAAACTACGTATCCTCGAGTACGTAATCGCACATCCAGAATTGTATAACAACGGCTCGTGTCGAGGCTGACGGAGTCGTGACGGATCAGTTGTCGATAGTCTCGCGCACACGATTTTGTTTTTTATAATTGCGTAGTAAGCTCTGACCTGCATTAAATTAGTGGAAGGTTGGGACTTGTGGTGCAAAGTGAGATTGGTTTTGATTTTCAATTTGAAGTTGGATTTATATCTTGAATCAAAACATGAATTCGGAAGTTGTACCGGCACAGGAGGATCAGGTGTGCAAGATGAATACAATCGCAAATGGCAGTCCCTGCTTCTGGAATATTCTTGATCCTCGTAAGAAAATATTTGGATTTTATCATTTTAGGGGTTAATTGGGTTCATCTAGGGCGGAAAAGTCAAGCAGAGATTGACCCAGGTTAGCAACCACCTAGCTGTTAGAATCATAACTTCCACCGCTCTCTCTCTGTTGCTCTCTAGTGGTATTCGGAATGAGTTGAGAGATGGGTAACTGTGGACCGCGGGAAGAATTTGTTTTGAATGGAATTTGTGTGGAGATGAATGCAGGGGATTGGGTTATTCATTGTTGAATGGGACATGGAAATGCAGGGAATTGGAAAGAATCCATTCTCATTGAATAAGGAATTTTAAATGTGAAGAATTCATTTGGATATTTGAATATTTCGTAATATTAAACTCTAAAAAAAATTTCCAAAAGTTTAGCTTTAAACTTGGAGATTTGTTTCCCTTTTAATGAAGCGAAATGTAATTCTAATTTCCATTAATGAAATCCATTTGTTGGGTATGTACTTAATTTGCACGCTTTCAAATTTGATTACAATTGGATCCTAACAAATAACTAAATAACGTAATCAATTTGATATTTGTCAAATTATTATGGGAATAATTTTTTTTTTTTACTAATGAGAAAATTTTTAATTTGTTGTAGAAAAAATAATTTAACTCTTATTATTCGTCTTAGATAAAATGCTTGTTTTTCATTTTAAAGAACTGGAGATAATTGTCTTTTTATATTCCGATGAGTCATTTTCCATCTTTGTTAACTGCATTATGCAAGTCATTAAAGTCTTGAATCAAGAATGCATATTTTATTTTTGGAGAATAAATTCAATTTCTTACCCTTATCTTGAATTTATTTGTATTGTAATTTTCATTTGGACTCTGGAATTCGTCTAAGAAGGCTAAGAATTGAAAATTTTGTTCATGTGCTGAAATTTAGTATGTATATTTAAAACAGTAATTTTGATCATTTCATTCTAAAATTGACAAGGAATGAACATTTATTGTAAGGGAAATGTGACTTATGACAATTTAGAATGGTGAATGTCTGATTTCTAATATAAGTGACCTATGAACATGAACCGTTGAGGTTTGATATAAGAATGCAATTTTTATCAGAATGATACGTCGACTCCTATGAATATCATCCTATCTCGTTGCTAAGCATTTTAGAGGCCGAATCTGTTTAATCGACTCTAAATGAGTAAGAAATATACAACGTTTGAAGTACTTAGCAAAAGATAAAATGATTTTTACAAGGGATTTATGTAATAAATATTCTGCTTTAATACAAAAATAACTCCTAATTAAAACTTTTATGGAAAACGAATTATATTTTAAGAGTTGATAATTTTTTCAAACTTATTCATTTCTAATGTTCAAAAATATCACTTTTAAAATCTCAATTATATATCATTCAGCAAAGTTTCAGTTTAACAAAAGACTCGAGTTTGAAGAGTCATTCAAGATAAATTGCCTCTGGCTTTGCAGATCATACAGTATATTCCTTTGTAGGAGAGTTCCATAAAAAAAATATGAAGACTTGTCATTTTATTTTCTGGAATTCTTGGAGAAAAATGATTAATTCATCTATTATCTTTTGCTAATGATTGATGAAATTTTTGCGAATTAACCGTTCAATAAGAAGACTAGATGTTAAACTGAGAAATTTGTAAAGTTTTCTAGCTTTATCGTAAAAGTAACGAGTCTTTCTTTTTATAGCATATAAACCTTGGTTCTTAGTACAGGTAACTAACCTCATTGTTATCAATAAAGCAACACATTAGTTCAAAGTTAACTTAAATCCTTTAAACAATATAAAACTAATCTCATATGAAATCTTCAGAAGCAATATATGAATGTAAAATTGTTATCTGCTTTTTCAAAATTGTTTTTTTCATAAATTCCAGAAGAGGAAACTTTAGATACAGTAAACCAAACCATTAATTTAATTGCCAAGATAACAAATAGTAAACTGAAGAATATAAAATAGTAACATAGTAAACTGACGAAGTTTTTTATCTTTTTTTTTTTTTTTAATTATTTAGTATTTTTTCAACTCTATGTTTAGGTTCAGGATATTATCACTTATCAAAAACTTATTGAAAAAATATTTGACTTATGACTTACACAAAGTATCACTCTCGTTTATTATCAGAGTAGGCAGTACTTGTAAGCATGTCGAGGTCAGTGCACTCGTTACCTCGATAATCGATATACAAGACTTAGTGTAAATTTATAAAGTTCATGCACATTTCATGCACACTGTAAAGCAATCAGTTATTATTTAAAAGAATCAATTATTTTTATGCTCACTTTTTGACTTTCCAGGGATAACTGCAAAGTGAACTTTCTTGTTCTTGTAACATACTTTAAGTTGGATATTTACTAGACGAAGAGTCTACCAATTTTTGCACTATTGTTATTTATAGAATACGATTTTTCAGTGTATTTATATTTGTAAGTCAGTAAAAGCGTAAAATAATGACACAAATGGCTATGGGTGACACAGCTCTGATGTATTTAATTGAAAAAGAAGGGAGTTGAGTTAAATAGAAGACAGAAATATGAGAAGAGCTGTTACAGAAGCGAGAGATTGCGATTCGGTATTCCTCACATTGTTCAGGGATACTAGTGTTGCACTTATTTGTGTGTCAAGTGCGCGTGTTACATAAAAACTCGTATGTATCACTTTTTACAGATTGAATATTTCAAGGTATATTCTAAATTATACACTGTTTCAAATTTTCTAAAACCTAGCTGCGGCCATTAATTAATGCCAAATCTATTAACATGATTGTTGTAAAATGAAGTCTAATTCGTAGAAAAAAGGCGTACACTAGAGCATTTTGGTAATTCTATTACATATTTATTATAAAAATGCTGTAACAAATATTTTTAAGACGCCTTTGAAGGCTAAAATTGAGAGTTTGAGTGAGAGATTGAGAGTAAAAAGATGACATTCTGCTTTTGCTTCTCTGGGTGTGCTAATTTTTTTGTACTATTTTTCTTGTAGTGATAACATATTCTCTTTAATATGTATATAGTAAGAAACAATAACACCTGACACTTTTCTGAATCTAATTACACACTTTTTCCGACTCATTCTATAACTCATCTTTTTCTTCTATTATTAATCTTTCGGTGATGGAATGTACAGTATTAACTCTGTATTTACTTCTGTTGTTTACAGATGCATGGTTTAACCCAGAAAGACTGAACCCAAAAGGTATGATTTCAAAAATTACGTATGTAAGTCTCTTTACTTCTCTCTTTTGTATATTGGGGAAAATATCGTTAAAACTAATCAGAGCAAAATGTTCATTATTTTTGCCCTTAATTGAAAATGTTAAGCTAGATTTGTTACAAAGAATAATAAATATGTTTCAACGATAATTCCCCTTAATTGGGTAAAAGTAGATTAGTGTACATAACTGTAAATAAGCACCAATTGTTGGCACCTTCACCGCAATTACTAGCATCCCTCTCTAATTTATTTTAAAGAATTTTTAAATGCAAATATTTAACGTACTTTATTTGAGATACTATCATGTGAGCAAAATATGATACAGATTTGCATTTTCCTGTTGTTTAAAGCAAATTATAAGGGGGTGCTAATAATAAGTTAAGATGCCAACAATTGGTGCCTTAACCCTAGTAATTTTATAGATAATAAAAAGGTTGAGGAAGAAATTTAAATAAAAAGTTTGTTAGCGCAACCTCGATTTTCCCATTGCATCAGCAATTACATTAGTCATCTTGTATTCGCGAACTTTAGTTATAATTATACTACAAAGGAGTTATCTCCAGAGTTGGCTATTATTTATTATAGTCTTTATCTTCCGTGTATTATTCAGTAATCTACCTAATTGACCTGCTAAAATTTGAAATATTAAAAAGTTCAAAATATTCAAGAAATTTTTACAAGACGAGTAAAATTCTTATACATTACGTAAGGAAGATCTTCGAACCACTTTTTATATTATCCGTTTTTATCATTTCTATTCTTAGCTTTGTAATCTGACAATCAAATCGTGAATTGCTACCAAGGGATCTGCTGGTGACGTGTGTCATATATAGGAAATAGGAATCTCTTGAGTCTGAAGATCAAGGTCATATTGCCTATCGAGCTCCATTTTTCAAAGTATGTAAAGAGGAAATAAGGACTTCCTTCATCAATTGAAGATTCAGTCGCTTGGAGGATCTAATCATTTATATTGGATTCTATCTAGAAAGAGTGAAATGAACTTGTAGAATTTTGTTTAGTATGTGTCCTCAGATTCTTTAGAGATAGAATCTTGTCATTAGGAGATCTTTGATTTAAGCGCCTCAGATTAAAAATTGTTCAATTTTTAAGATTTTTAATTGCGTTATTGTACTCGTTTTTAGGGTGCAACATTTTCGCAAGCTGATAATCCTCTTCTTCACTTTCTTCGTTCGTCCGTCTCGCGAGGATTGACCGCGAAGGTGCTCGAGATAAGAGGGAACGGATGAGATCGTATAAATGTCCATCCATACGTAAGTTTTCGTGGCTCGGACAACTAAATATAACGCCGAGCCAGGTTCTCGTTGGTAGGTTGCCAGCACTCCTTGGGATTCGTGCTTCGGCTACCAGTTAGTTCCCTTTTGCTACCAAGTGGCACGCGTTTCTGTGTCGCGCTTACGGCCCTTGGTTCTTTTATTTCCATTTGACCTTCTGGGTTCTCCAGATTTTTTTTCTTTTCTCAAATTCCCAGTTTATTCGCATATCCCTTTGCACTTTCGCAAAGGCGTGAATTACGTTTCTACTGCTGACGCCGTGTGTGCGTGCGCTCCTCAGAAATGGCCATCACGAGGGAAGAACGTGAGTACCGGCCCTCCACGCTGACCTTATTCTCGATATTCCAAATTTTCGAAAAATGCATCGAGAAATTTGAAATTTCTCTCATTGAGGGAAATGGAGTAGGTTTTTTTTTTTTAATTATCAGAAAGCTAAATATATTCTTACAATTAGTGATTTTTTGCTAAAACGGTAAGAATTTAAGCCTGTTTCACTTATTTTCCAGGGTGAGAAAGACCATTTTCTTTTTGCCGGGGAAAAAGCGGAAATTTTATATTTACCGGGATTTAAGAGTTTTAATATTATAGGAGAAAGATAGGACAAACTGTCTGAGTATCTTGCCTTCGTTCTTCTTTATATAAGCATGCATGCAAGTCTTTTTGCTCAATTTCAATAAAACATTTATTTTTCTTGAAATGTCTGTTGTCAACCTTGATAATTTAAGCCAAAATATCAAAATGTTTCTTTACTTTATGAAAGATACAGTAGTAAGATCTGCATCTGCTGTTCTCTCATGGCAATTCTGTTGTCAATTTTCGAATTATTATTTTTAAATTTTATATGCAAATTAATTATTTTTTAAACATCTTTTTCTTTTCTCTTTTCTTATCTTTTCTCATTATTCTTTAGTAGTTTCTTTCTTTAGTAACTAATTCTGACATCATTTCTTCAGTGACAGACAGGTTGTCAGTGAATTTTCATCAACTCGGAGAAAAATGTAAAAAAAAAGCTGGCGCTCCGCGCTCGGCTCTGTTTAACAATATTTTTCACGATTAAAACGAAAACTACTCATCCCATTGAAAAATGGCCAAAGGAGAACTTGTAGATCTTTTTAAGGCGAATAATTATGTTTCTTGTCATTTTCTCTCCATCTCGCGTTTTTTGGCTCAAAATTTGAATTTTTGATTTTTGAAGGAAATTCAAAAAGTTGTTATTCCTATCCTATAGGGTGTTCAAAAAGAAACACTTTTTATTTTTAGACTTTTTTTTCATATCGTGCGTTGTTTGGCTTCTAATTTAAGTTTTCTTTCATTTTTTTGGATTTTCAAAATGTTATAAGTCTTTCAATTTTTTTTTTATCCAAAAAAGTCATTAAGAAAAATTGTTCGACTTTTTGAGTACTACGAACGTGCGTCATTAGAATTTTTAGATTAAAAAAAAAAGTGGTTTCAAAATTTTTCAAAATGCTCCCACTTTTTGAATTTTTATCCAAAATGGCTGGCCAACGAACTTGACCTTCATTTTAGGACACTTAAAGAGTATACCAAAGGACAATCCAATCTGTCAATTCTTTCGAAAGTTATCGTGCTCACAAACTAAAATATACAGACACAGACAGACAGACAGACAGACACATTCGTAAAAACATGTTTTTCGGGTTCAGGGGGTCCCAAAACGTGGACATTTGACAAAAACTGGGGGGGTCAAATTTTACACAAATCTAATACCTTCTCTGATGAGAATGTAAAAAAATAAAGATAGGGAAAGCGAGGAAAATTGAAGTGAACTGAGATCCTATATTTTCCGGTGGAATTTCCAAGGTTGTCTTAGGATCCTTAGGATCCGGAACAAGCTTTGAAGATTATGATGGCGGGAGGTTCAGGTCAAATTCCTAAAACCGTGAATTCCGAAATCTCTAAAATGCCATCTATTGAAATACAGTCAGTGATTAAAATTAAAATACTGAAAATTTGCTATTTTTTTCCCTATTAAAATTTTTGAAAGGAACTTTTCTACAAAATAAAATAATTCACTCTAAGAAATAAAATTATTAAAACTATCTTTTTAATACAAAATACACATTTAATCAAACTGAATCATGGATACGAAATCAGTGTAAAAAATATATATGTATACATACATTATACTCATTAATTGTCCCGCTAATTAAAGAGCATTTTAAAACCTTGTGCCAGTTCACTTCCTGTATTTAACATTTAACCTTGGAATAAAAATCGGTTACTTTTAATCGTCGGAATTCTAACAGTCGGAATTTAGTAGATAAACAAACTAAATATAATTAATTATGTACATTAAATTGGTTATTAAATTCTACTCTTCATTTTTGACGTATCATCATTTTCATTAAAAAATGTTGATCAATCGTCTTGATATAAAAATGTTTCAATTGACTTTTTGAATTACAACGAAATTTTGTATTATTTTCCACTACTAAGTATGTAGTTAGTAGTTATTGGATTCACTACATTGCAATATGACTCGCATGCAATATAGATAAATGCATCAGATCCAAGGGGAAAATAGGGGTCAGAATCCATTAATATTCTCTAAACTTCCCCAACTACATGAATTCAATAGCCAAGTAATTTATCTCCGGGATACAAATACGACATTTTTGTGATTCACATTCTTTTTCTTTGTTGTAAATATTTTTGTTTTCGATTGAAAATTGAAACAGTTTTTTTGTCATTCTTTTTTTTAAGATTCTACCTCAGATTCTATATTTCTGACTGGAATTTCGTAAATTTTATATATATGTATATATTACTAATTTGTAACAATCAATACTCGTTCAAACTCAACTAGCTTCCGGGCGCAAATGTTTAACCGGTTATGTCAAGCTGGACTTGAGCCAGGGAACACTTAAATTCATCGTGTAGCTACATGTGCTCTAATTGTGATTATTATTAGCAATTTTCAGACAAAATGCATACAATAGCTTGGGAAAATTTGACCAGATAACTGGGATGAAGTGAGTCCGTGATCTCTATATGGAATTGTTTGAGGCTTTTAATTTAATCATTAAAATTAAGCAGCACTTTGCACGGTTGGAAACTCATTAATGAATTTCATCTTTAAATATGTTAAGGATCTAAGGTGAAATTTGTTAATCATTGTGTGAGCTTGAAAGGTGAGCGAACTTCATACGGCCTTTTGCACTCCCTTTTAAGCTATAGACTTGTTAGGACTTTGACCAATTGAGAGAAAACTGTTATACATATACGTGTCTAGACTTCCATCATGGAGTTCAGACTCCTTTATAGTTACAAAGATGTTACGTAAGCCTAAAACCTTTATTACACTATCATCGATATAAATTGTAACAAATATTCTTATTATTATTGATAATAATTTATTGTGGGCAGCATCGAAGAAAAAAACGGAGTGGGTGCTCCATTTAATCCTTTCAGGAAATTTACCTTGATATATTTCATACAAGATCGATTTGCTCTTCATATGTAACATAGGAGCGGCTCTTTCGTGGTAAAATAAGCTCAATTTTGCTTGCAAGGTTGATTGAGTCTTTTTTCTCAGAGGAAAGACTGAATTATTCAAAAATGAAAATTTGAGCCATCTTTTATTGAATATTTTATATTTAAAGTTTAAAGTTATATTTACGAGTTACTAGAATTCGATGAGAGATATTTTTTAATTTCCTTAATGTAGGAGATTGTTTGAAACTTAATGACCTAACAATTCAGTTACGTGTTACATAAAACAGTTATGCGTACTAATGTGTATACTGTGGTTGATTTCTTATAATTTTACATATTGAATTACATTCTACGATTCTATATCACATTAGGCGAGAACTTAGATTATAATCAAAACTTAGAGGATAGTGAAGATACTGCAATGCGGATATTTCCACTTTCCTACAATCAAACGGTTTTTAAGGTTGTTGGATCTCAATTCTGAGCTTAAAATCAAATTCCCCATATTACTCAACAATTATTGGAATTAAATATCTTTTCGCTCTGTGGACTTTTTCTATTTTAAAATTAAAAAATGTCTATAGAGCGAGAAAATGTTTACTTTTAATACTTTTAAACGAGGAATTCAAAATTAAGGGTGTTCGATTCAGGCTGCAACCTCAAAATTCGATTTCCTCATTTTACTCAACAAAGATTATAATTAGATATATTTTCGCTCTGTACCCATTATTCTATTCAAAAAATGATAAGCTGTACAGAGCATAAAAATATCCAATTGTAATATTTATCAAGTAAAATGAAGAAATTGAATTTTGAAAACAGAACTTGGATCTAACACCCTTAAAACCCGTAGGCATCACAGCCGGTCCTCTATTTCTTCTATTTTGAAAATGGTCCCTATTTTGGAAAATTTTCCTCTCTATTTTTATTCAAAAACAAATTCACAAAATAAAATTTTAATTTACACACCAAAACCAAAAATTAAAAAAGTCCTCCATTCCTCTATTTTAGAAATTATAATAGAGACTGTGACCCCTGAAACCGCGTTTTAAAATAAAATGAGTATCGAAATAAAAATTGCTCGATTACAAAAAATGATTTTGTAAGAATACGTCATTTTTGTTAATAACATTGAACACCCAGTGTGCCTATTCTGTAAAGTGCTGCCACCTTCGACGTCCACAGTTCGTTCCTCTGAGGTTTTCTCCACGTTTCCTCTGTCGTGTATCCTCTTGTTGGATTTTTCTTTTTCCTCTGGCTTCTCTTACTGCTTTCTCTCTTTTCCTCTCGCTCTCTCTTCTTGTCTCTCGTACACCCACGTTCTCTCACGCATAATCTCATCGATGACTCACACTCTTTCATTTAACACTCGCGCATTTATCTCTCCACGAAAGCTGCCCTCGAGGAGTTCACCATGAGTCCACACTCCACAGTGAGTGACTGAGACACTCTGAGGCACTCTTATTTCGCCAGTCAGATTAGTCGTGTGTTCGGACTTGTTCTTGAGAGCAATACGTACCTCATGAGCTCACTCTCGTGAAATTTAATAGGAAATTTGACAATTTACAAGAACCATGGTGCGTAGAAATTCCCCAAGACAGGCGGTTGAAGAACTCCCTGAAAGAGGCCCCGGTGAGTTTTAATTTTTCATTGAAATAAATTTGAATCTACGCGTTTTCCAGTCTTCAGAGGCAAATATACCGTTGTTCGGCAAAGCTGCAGTCTTTCGATCTTTCCATGTGGAACATATGGTTAACGGATGTACACGTGGTGAACAACAATAGTAAAATTAGGCGAAAGGTGTATTATTTTAAAATTAGGAATTGAAATGGATGATCTAAATTATAAATTGCAATCATTTATTGATAAAACTGAACTTGGTACATATCATGGAAGATAGATTGAAGATTTTACAGAATACACAGAGAGTGCATATACTGTAGTGACATACATTTTTCATTCATTTTTTATTTTTTTTGTTAAGAGCATATGTTTCTTACCACAAATAGTTGGCAAAACTAAATTAGCTCAGGGTAATTACCAAGATTCGGTAACATTTAATTTTTTAAGAATTAAAAGTGTTTGTATATAATGTTAATTTAATATCAGTTTGATTTTAATATTCTGATTCTGATAAGGTATGATGATATATGTAAGGTATATGCTTATACAATACATTGAGTATTGTATAAGCATCTGTTACATATATATTTTTGAGAGAGAAAGTATTCCATAATATGTACAGTTTTTTAGAACAACGTCCTTGAACTAATTCTAATAACTCTTAGTTTCATTTTTTAAAAATCTGTTTGAAATAAAATTCAAATTATGTTTAATTTCCTATGACCTTATGTAATATAATAGGCATTGCATCCAAAAATAAATCTGGAACCATATCACCAGAAACTTTGATATAATAATAGCAGATGATGTGCTAAAAATGTTGCATCTAACTTTTTTGTTGTTCAAGTTTTAAAATGTTTCTTTTTAATTTAAATTTGTTTAAATTACTTTAAATGAATTAGAAAGCTTCAATGCTCAGAGTTTAGACTCTAGAGAAAAATGCAAACTATCTTCGAAAATATGTTTGCTTCATTTTTTATTTTTATTGACCTATATTTTCTTAAAATTGATATTAATCAGTCAAGTCAAGTGTTGAGATTATCGATCTTTCACGTATTTTTAGCGTTATTTCAAACAAGTTTTACTCGTTTGTGGAGAATCAGTTACAAGTGTTTTATTATTTCTTTTTTATTTGTATGATATAGACAGCTATTGTAGAAAATCCTAGTAAATAGGCAGAGGCCATTGACGGTAAGAGTGATGAAAATTAGTTGAAGGAGGGATAGAAAGAGAAAGAGGTGGATGCACTTGAAGAGCATCGTGGCCTTGTTTCTTTCATAGTTCAGTGTTAACTCTCACTGTAAATTGAACTACTTAGAAAATCACTTGCATTTTTATTAAAAAATAATAGCAAGTGAAAAAAAGCAAAAAAAAAATTAAATAAGACTATA
The DNA here is from genome assembly GCA_904066015.1 of Synergus gifuensis. Classification (NCBI taxonomy): domain Eukaryota; kingdom Metazoa; phylum Arthropoda; class Insecta; order Hymenoptera; family Cynipidae; genus Synergus; species Synergus gifuensis. The sequence goes on along the minus strand of CAJFCO010000173.1, from coordinate 797,727 downwards.
ATAAATCCCTTAAATATTACCAACTACTTATACAGACTTATACTTCAAGATATTTTTTTCTGACCATAAATATTGAAAGATAAATTTAGCTGTGATACGTCTTTTGATTCGTCAAAAACTAAGATTATTTCTTGATAAAATGAAATAAAAGTTAGCTGGTTTTGAATAGCACAGAATTGTCTGCTGATAATAAGATAATTTATGAATTTACAATTTTGATGAAAAATGTAATTTCTTGAGACTGAAAATATGATATGAATACATTTAAATTTTTGCTGAGCTTTCGATCAACGAAGTAAAAAAAAAAGTATTAAATTTTTTTGTCAGGGTCTCATTTCTGACGTTGCTTTTTAGCGACAAGCGAAAGATAAAGAAGGCCTGATAAAAAGATTATCGGTTGTCAAAAATAACCAGTTAACATGTTTATACATTGTTCAAAATATGTATTCTCTTTTTATCTTTATAATTAATTTCAAACTAATAGGTAATCAGCACCAGTAGACAAATTAAGGAAAGAAGCTTAATTAATAAAAATTTGATAGCATCAATCTGTGGTCTGTTTTGTTTTAATTGCCAATTAAAATTTTCTAATTGGTGATATCATAATTATCAAATATTAATAGATAATATGGACTTAAGAAAAGTGCCGTTAATTTTGAAGGATGACCATAAATTCTGACACGTTTCTAAAATTAAAATTACTCATTGATCGTGTTGTGCTTCACATACCGGAAATAAAGTCTTGGTCTGGTCTACGTCATTTGTTGCCACCTGTCATGCGCACATTGTTACCAAGTAGCGTAAATTATTCATTTATTCGCTGGATGATGTCACCTATAAACAAAATATATATATATAACTGTCGTTTTCGAATTATCAAATTTATTTAATTTTATTTTATCAAGTTTAATTTTCATTTGTGTGGGTGGTGATAGGCCTCTTTAATAGTTTCAATTGACTGCGTATTAATCCCACTGAAAACTTAAAAACAATATCGATCGGTATATTTAGTTTTTAGTTCATCTAAATATTGTTTTGGGATCAAAAAGTTAAACAAAATTACGAAACTGAAATTTATAATCGCCAATTCCAGTGCAAATAATTCATTCATGAAAGCGTACCAATTTTTTATTTCTTTTAGGTCAAAATGCATATTAGTTTTTTTAAATTCGTTCGAATTATTTTGTGATTTTCTATTTTTCAACTCCAATCTGTCCAAGTTGAAGCGGTGAAATTTGAACCCTCGGAGTATTTAAAAACCAAATCTGAATTGAAATTAGAGCATCTCTTATGAAGAAAAATGATTCTAATGAATTAATTTAATTTAATTTTCAGTGGCTGCTCTAATTTACTGGCGTGATCCCAAAAAATCCGGAATCGTCTTTGGTGCAATTCTAGGTGTACTTTTATCGCTGGCCTACTTCAGCCTGATCAGTGTACTCGCATATACATCCCTTCTAACTCTCACTGGCACAGTAGCTTTTCGTATTTACAAAGCTGTCTTGCAGGCAGTTCAGAAAACGTCAGATGGACATCCATTTAAGTAAGTTTCTCATCAATTTATTTTTAAACTTTAGTTCTAATATAGTTTGAGAAAAATGGTCCTTGGAATTTATAATGAAATTAATTCTATACTGTCTTGTCGAAAAATCATACTTTTACTCTGATTCAGAAAGTAATCATAGAGAGGAAACGAAGTAATTATTTATTGAAGAGTGGGAAGAGTAAATGTTAAAGATCTATTTTTTTTCAGGGATATCTTAGATCTGGATCTAACACTACCCGCTGAAAAGGTGCACGAGGTTGCAGACGTTGCAGTTGCAAATGCAAATGCTGCACTCAGCGAATTGCGCAGGCTGTTTTTGGTCGAGGATTTGGTCGACACTCTGAAATTCGGTGTTGGATTATGGTGCCTGACCTACCTCGGATCCTGGTTCAATGGAATGACACTCGTAATCATTGGTCAGTTTCTAAGATTATTTTTATTGCATTCATTTTGAACTCAATCTCATTGCCTAAGTCTTTTTAAAGTTTTTATTTAATTTCCCAATGGTTTGAAAATAAATTTCTTACTTCTTCTTAATTAGGTTTTAGACATCTGAACTCATTAAACTACAGCATCGGTTTTTTTTATTTTTCAGGAGTGGTGGCTTTGTTTACGCTTCCGAAAGTGTACGAAACGAACAAAACACAAATCGATCAGAACCTAGCCTTAGTACAAGCGAAGATTAACGACATCACAGCTAAGTAAGTTATTTTTTTGTGCAAGCAATATAAACAAAAAAAAGCTTTTAAGAGCATGTGGCAATTTGGTTTCGCTAACTTTACGCTCGCAATAATAAATATTTTTCGTAAAAACTAGACCATTTACCTCCGTTTCGTACAAATGGAATTAAACGGTCTAGTTTTAGTGAAAAATATTTATTATTGCAAAGGTAAAGTTGACGAAACTATATTACTTTTATGATAAAGTATCGCATGCCTTTAATTAAAATCTCATAGAGATCTAAGTTGTAATATTAAAAAATTGTTACAGAGTAAAGGCGGCTATACCTCTGGGTAAGAAGGCAGAGCCTACGAAGGAGGAATAAGCAACTCATTCGTAATTTTTGAAGAGTCGACAGTAAAGAGGGAAGAGTGAGAAATGTTATAAAGAGATGGCTTTTTTAGCAGCGTACCTAGAAATACGCTGAATGTGCGTATGAAGAAGGCAACGAATACGAGACATAGCGATTGATTTGACAACAGCGGTTTCGACAAATGGAGCAAAAACTTTTAATAAACAGGAAAAACAACATTCTATGACATCAAACTCATCGTATGAACATTTCGCAGGCGAGAAGACCGACTCGAGTGAGAATCAAGAACGGATTGATTGATAAATAATATTCTGAAGTACTGAATATGTCTAAGTAAGAAATAAATGTGGAAAAAATCAGTAAAACGGAGCGATTAATTGAACTGTTTGTTGAGAAATGACAGTCAAATATTGTAACGAACTGTAAAAGTTTGCTATCGAGCGAAACTCTCCACATTTTGTGGTAATCAAAAATGATCGATTTTGTGATTCTGTCTCGAAATTGTTTCTTTGGCAACTCTCATTCCTTCTCCAGCATCCCCTTTTCGACGATACTCAGTCCTTAATCAAGGAGAGGCAAATATTTAAGTATTAACGAATGACCATTACGCGCTCTATTATCAGAACGATCATTACTGAATCAGCGATCTTTTAAGCCGATAAAAATTCACTGTCCCTCTTTTTTTTTATGTAGAACGCCGAGGTGTTCCGTTTTGTGGCCCACGCTAAAAAGTCGATAAGAAACGGAAAAGTGAGAAAATGATTTTGAGATTTTGAACGGAACACGATAGGGAGTAAGCGCTTGACGGAGGTTGTTTCTTTTTTATCGTTAGGTCTTAAGATATCGTCTAATGTCCAGCGGTCCCTCGTGTTTTAGTTGTTAACGTAAATAGATATTTAAATACTGATAAAAGAATAAAATAAAGCGAATATACAAACGAAGTTTGTCGTATCTGTCTCTTAACGATGTTGATTGCGAAATATTGCTATTATATTATATAATAATGATTATTGTAATTATACAGCTAATATATTATTATTATTACTATAATAAAGCGACGTCGAATTATAAATAGAAGTTTAATCGGTAAATGAAAGTTGGGTCGTAACGATGAATTAAATGATGAAGATGCAACTTTATATTATATTGTAACCTAATATCTTAACTATTATTACCAAATCACGTGTTTTTATCGAGACGGTGACAAATGTTAAGAACTCAGATCGTAATACCGCTTCTTGACGTTTTCATTATTGCATCTGCATTCGCACGATTTATTTATAAATAAATGATATTAAGAACATATCGTTAAGTTTTTTTTTTATAACTCAATCCTAAATTACCTAGGGTATATTCTTAATTTAAAAGTCAGTAATTAAAGAATTATATTTTCAAGTTGTAAATCGATTTATTTATCTATATTTATCAATAAGCGCATAAATAGTCAGTTATACAACACAAGGTAGATTAATGAATATGTTTTTAAATTAAAAATCTAATATCTTTCTGATTTACTGGATTTGCATATTAATGCAAGTGTTTTCCTTGTAGAGTCACGCTCTGCTCTTTAATCCCAGATAGATTTGGGTCTTGGCAGACAGTCATGCCAGCCTCTGGACTGGGCTGGGTTGAAAAGCTGGAAAAAGAGTATATATTAATATCAAAGTAAAGTCTATAGTTAAGGCCGTTGGACCCAAGTGTTAAACTTAAAATTCCATTCTCCATTTTACTCAACGAAAATTATAGATAAATCTTTTATCGCTCTGTAGCGCTAATCTTTTTTTAAATATAAGACTGCATACAGAGCGAAAAAATATTTAATTTCGATACTTTCTGCATAAAACGAAGAATTCAAAATCTAACTTCAAAATTGAATATGTATTTTCATTTTACTTAAAAAATATTTGAATTAGATATTTTCTCGCTCTGTGCGCATAGTTCTAGTTAAAAATTGATTAATTCTACAGAGGGAAAAAATTCCAAATTTAATATTTGTTGAGTAAAATGAAGAAATCGAATTTTTCGATTAGAACTTGGCTCCAACACCCTTAAGAGATAACAATAACTGATATAGGATAAAAATGTGTAATATACACCTGGTATCTCTTATCTGCATATTCTTGCCAAGGTTCCGGATTTTTTTTATTGTTCCATGACACATCAGGATTTTTTAAGGCTGCTCTTGTCGTGGATAAAACAGCAGCAGTTAATCCAGAAAATAGAACGAAGTAAAGAGGGATAAGCTATAAGAAATAAATAAACCATTAATAACTACATCAGTGTGCTTAAAAAAAACACTTGATTTTTAATTTCATTTGGCGCAACTGCAAAAGTCTTTCTTTTGGTCAAGAAATGATCTATGAATTGTTTCAGAATTTAAGAATAATATTTAGAGGTTGCTCAAGGTCAATATAATTCAATACTATTTTGGCACGCATTGTCTTCTCTATAGTAAAATCACGAAGTAACATGTTACTTCGTGAGTAAAATATTAAACTCACATTTTTTAAAGATTTTAAATATATTTTAATATAAGATTTTAATAATATTTATAGGTCGTCCAAGGTCATTTTCTTCAAAAAATGTTGAATACCTTTTTTTCATCATTTTTTTTAATACCCTTAAGGCATTAAGGAGCAACGGAAAAAATGTAATTTTTTACTTTAGATTTTAAGGCTGCAAAAATTACACGGTTTTAAGTGCCATTTGGCAAGGAAGTGTTTCTCGATGTGAAAAATGGGGCTTAGTATCTGTTTTTTGAAAAAAGTAATTTGTTTGGCTAAAATGGAAAAGTTTCGGCGAGGGTTACGTTTTAGGTTAGGTTAGCCGAAACTTTTCCATTTGAGCCAAGCAAATTAGTTTTTTCAAAAAACAGATACTAAGCCCCATTTTTCACATCGAGAAAAACTTCCCTGCCAAACGGCACTTAAAAGAATTGGACTTTCTGGCAGTCCAATTCTTACCAACTTTCAGAGAGGAGGTAAATTTACAAAATCTTGTAAAACTATACTACGTTGGGAGTAAGTAAGTCACTACTCTGAAGGAAGTAATATTACAAGTTTTGGTATAATTACAAAACGTAGTGATAAAGTTACAAAAAATATTTTTTACAGTGTATGATTACCACGACGTACATTGTTTTACCATTCATCGATTTTCCATAATGTCAAACGTTGCGCCAACGAAATTCGAACTAGGCAAGTAGACCAAAAGATTTAAATATCTGATGCTCTTAAATAAAAAAATTAAAAATTTTCTGTTGAATTCGTCTATATCTTTTGCATGTTAATTAAAAATGGCATAAAAAACAAATATTATCACAAAATGGAACATTTAGACGTGTTACGCAAAAGATATGAATGTTCTCGAACAAAATTTCTTATTTGCATTGTAACCACTTACAGACGGGTGCTTCTTTATTGACTTTAAGTCCATTCCTTGTATTTTTTTCATTTTTAATGAAAAATCGCCAAATACCAAATTTATTCGCAATATTACACTTTAAAACGCACGAGCGAAGAAATACCTTGGTTTTACAATCTACAATCCAGACACAGGGTTGCCAGGAAAAATCAACGATTGTCGCCATCTGCTGAGAGAAAGTCGCCAAAATCTCGTCAGAAGTCGCCAGCTTAGCGGGAATTTTAAATCGCATAATAGATAACCTATTTTGTTTCAAATAATATTCAATAAAACTAATTTTTGTTTTGTTTATTGATATATTTTATTATTATAAAATAATATATGACTTGAAAGAAATATTTATTAATAATCAAAGTAAAAATCATTTATTTAGCATTTGAAAATAGACAATAGACTCGAAACAGACAAATTTTAAATTTCTCCAAGTAACTATTGTTAAGATATAATTGTTTTTAACGCCACAACTTAAAAACGATTTATCTTATAAAAAAGGCATGAGTCAAAAAATCTTATTTCACAAAGAGTTTATTATAGGAACTTTTCATATTATAACATAATGAACATTTTCTTAGTTCTAATATATATTTAATATATATATTTATGTGATATTTAACATGTTTTAAATTAAGGACGATAAAGAGTTATTTTTCTACGCACAAAGACTAGGTACATATCACGCATATCACATATTTGTGACCCTTAATTATTAATAAATAATCTATAATGGATCGGACTTTTTTATTACTTTGAAATGCAATCAGGCCCGACGTAAACTAAAACTCTGAAATAAAATGATGCATACGGATGTGATGCGATCTTTTTAAAACTCTGGAATACTGACACATACTGATTCGACATTATCTAAAACTTCGACGATTTCTGTGTCTATTTTTTCTTGTTCGTCGTCCTTAGAGGGATACATAATCTTATAATTAAACTTCTCAAACATATCTTGAGTTGGTGTAAAACTTTTGCAACAAGAATTAGTTGCATGAAATCTGCATCGAATTCGTAGTAGAGCATCTAACATTGGTATTCCCATTTTGTTACGTAACCTGGTTTTGGTAATCTTCATAACAGAAAACACCCTTTCAACCACAGCATTGCTAGATGGCAGAGAAAGTAATCTTAAGCTATATAATGCAAGGTCTCGAAATACAAAATTTCCGACAGCATCTTCGAATAAGTCATAAAATAAAGTCATAAAATAAAGCGAAACGTGATGAAACGTATTACGTGCTCTCTACTTTGAGGTTAACCCGTTAACGTAAGATTTAGATACAGAAAACTCTGAAAGTGAGAACAACAGAACACAGATCAAGAAAGATTTTTACCGTCCGAAAGAGCCAACTAACTCAGCGACCTTTGCTATTGGTTTAAACCTGGTTTGAACTTTCCTAAGAATACCAGTGATTGGTTAATATAATTTAGGAGACATGATTTGTTCTCAACTGGTTAGTTGTCTCAACCCCGTGTTTAAGTAGATTGGCATATTAGGGCTTTAGCACCCGCAAGAAAGCCATGATCAAGGCTGGCAGCCTGTCTGCAGAAAGTCAACAAGAGCGAAAGAGATAGAGAACAATCAAAACGGTCCGTCTTTTTCACTCTTATGGACTTTCTGCAGGCAGGCTTTCAACTGAAAGCCAACTGAAAATCGAAAATCGCCAATTTTGTCGCCAGTCGCCAAACCTAAAAATTGGTCGCCATCTGTGAAAAAAAATCGCCTATTTGGCGACAAATCGCCAATACTGGCAACCCTGTCCAGACAGTCCAAAAGTAAACCAGTGCCTCTCAAACGGGGTAGCCTGCGCGCGCAGCACGCGTTGGCTTCCTGATCCTGTTGGAGAAATTCTACAATTGGCTGTAATCTGCCGCGCGATTCAAAATCGAATTAAATTAACTCGATTTTGAATTGCGCGCGTAAAATGTTGACCAACCGGAGAATTTCTCCAGCAGTAAGCCAAAACAATGCGCGCGCAGGCTGCCCCGTTTGTGAGCACGGACGTAAACACAATATACACTCGACGTTCCCAATAGTATCATTAGTATCATCGTATCATGGTCTCAATAATAAAGGAGTTTCGTTCTCAATAGAGTAAAGAGCGCAATTCGCAATAAGCACTTCATACCACTGCTCATGCGTTGCGTTCGGCATCTGATTGGCTGCTATTCGCGCGCAGTTTAAAATACTAAAAATAGTATTTGATATGCAATACGCATGCGCAATTTTTCTTAATGATTTTTTTGGATAAAAAAAAATTGAAAGACTTATAACATTTTGAAAATCCAAAAAAATGAAAGAAAACATAAATTAGAAGCCAAACAACGCACGATATGAAAAAATGTCCTGTAAAGCGCAAGCTTCACGAAGGGCACAAAAGCGCGCGAAGCGCGCAACACGGAGCGCGACGTGTATATATTTCGGAGCGCGAATAGCGCGACGATCGAACTATATTCGACCCCCCGCGCGCCGTAGGCGCGCTAATTTTTGCGAGCGAAGCGCGCGATGAGAATGTGCCCGCGAAGCGGGCAGATTTTTTACTGGGAACGTCGAGTGTATATGTATATATATACATATATATATATATATATATATATATATATATATATTTATAGTGTATATGTAACAGCATATATGCTGCAAGAACGCTGAAGAGAGTGCCTGAGAGTGCAAAAAAGAGGGAGATATTTATGTGCGCTTATTAACTACGCATAAAACACAAGCGCACTTTTGATCAATAATCAAAAGATGTTTTTTATTAAAAGGTCAGTGACCAAGAAATCATATTTTCAGAATTCAAATGAATTTATTTATCAATATCTACCTTGTAAAAGAGGAAAACGCAAGCGCACTTTAACTTTGGATTTCAGAGGGCGAAAAATAGACTCATTGAAGGACACAAAAAGGAATAAAGAAAACTTTTAGAATTAGTCTAACCTTGTGGCTGGATTAAGTTTAATAAACACTGGCAATAAACTAGGAGCGCAATGACAACTCAAATATAGACTAATTTTCCTACGTTTTGTTTGAACCAAATGTCAGGTATATCTTTGGGTTTAAATGTGCCGGATTTTGGCGCCTTTGTCTTCATCGAAGCAGGAGAGAATCAGTGCGCATGTGTGACCTTGAGCAAGGTGACATTTCTATCTCTTTCCTCTTTGCTCGCATTTTGCTCGTATCCGCGTGAATCGTATTATCGTATATCATTCGTTTCGTTGTCATTCGTTGTTGAGCAGCGGTAGAGTCTGCTAGACGTCAGTTTTAATTTTAGACGTTGGTGTATTCTGTTCAGTGAAAAGTTAAGAATTTGTTAATTTGCTGTAAAGTAGAATCTCAATCTTGAATCGACACGGATTGAGTGTATTTTTAAAAAATGTCGGTGAACGATGTTGATAAGGAGAAGAGGAAGCAGATCTCGGTTCGCGGCATCGTCGACGTTGAGAATGTCGGCAATTTCAAGAAGACTTTTAATAGGCACCTTCATTACACCCTAGTCAAGGACCGAAATGTGGCCACATCTCGGGATTATTATTTTGCTCTCTCCCACAGTGTTAAGGATAATCTTGTCTCAAGATGGATCCGAACCCAGCAGTACTATTACGAAAAAGATCCCAAGGTATTTTCATTTTTGGAGTACAAAATGCCGGCTCAACTACTTAGGTTATATTTACCAATTACATATTTCCAAGGTCTAATATTTTTGCAAATCTATCAAGAGTTTAGAGATCAAATTTCAAATATATTATGTATTAGTTTTATTTTTTTGAGATTTAAGAGTGTATTGATTTTTGAGAATGAAAGTTGGATTGTCTTGAAAATTTGTTATGTTGCAGTGTTTTTCCATTATCTGAGATGGAAATTTACAGGGTCTTGAGTTAAAAATAATATTGAACATAAGTAGAAGAATTATTTGGAATTATATATATCAATTTTTTAGTCTTTTTGGAAGAGGCTTTTCAGGAACTGAAAAGTCATTTAAATTTCGAACCGGATTCTATGTTCTTTTGTTGATTGATATTCTTGCCAAACCTTTGTTGAGATTTTTTTGTTTTTTATCTGCAGAACTTCGGGAAAAAATCTAATTCAAAACTTGATCTATTTTTTAATTCAGATGAGGAAAAACAACATGAGTCTGTTGGAACTTTCACTTTCAAGAATTACATAAATTCAGTATTTTAAATTTAATTCATTGAAACTACGTATTCGATTCAACATTTTGTCAATTTTCAATTCAAAGCTAATTAAATCAAAATTTTAATTCTTGATATCTGTATTGATAAGAATCGACTTTAATTCTTTTCGTAATTTTATTTTGATTAGTGTTTTGATATTTATGGTTTGAAGTTTGCCAATATTTGATGAACAGTGTATTATTTTTTAGCCGATAATTCGAAGTTGTAAGTTAATAAGTGTAGAAAAGAAAATTATCTATACTGATTGTGAGATTTGGATCTTCGCTCCTTTCAGTGCACGTATCAATTCATTGCACGACCTTGTCCTCGATGCTGTTTAGTCTAAAACGATAATTGTAATGCTATTTAGCACGTGTTTCGTCGAGGTTGAGGCTGGTTAATCGAGTTTATCGGTTCAAAATGTCAACGAACTTTTGATTTATTGTTTAAAAATCAACAATAGCAAAACGAAAAATAATTTTTAGCTTGATAAAAATAAAGACTCTGATAATTGATCAAAATTATTTCAAAAGAGATACCATTGTATTAAAAATTTCCAATGTTTGAAATTCACGTGACTCTATAATCTTAAATTTCCTCTGCATCCATTTAAAATTCTTCAGATTTGAATTTTCCAATTTAAAATATGCGCACTTTTGACTGTTTTTGACTGTCAAAATTTTTTCAATTTGTACTTTCAGAACTAACTGTTATAAATTAAATAGATTGTGTGAATCATTGTACTTTATACCATTGATATATTTTAGATTGTCAATCATGAAAAAACATCATTACTGGTACTCTTTTCCTTTGATAAAAGTTTCGAATTTTGTTTCCTTAACTTGTTTTGCACATTTGACAAACGAAAAATACTTTCTTATCTTAAACTTTCAGCTCATATATGCGATAAAATTGTAAAAAAGACCAATAAGCTCAATATTTTTGAAGCTAAAGCGTTGATCTTGAAATGCTTTGAAAATTAATTCTGAAAATTGTTCTTTCATTTAAGTTTAAAAAATAATTACGAAAAGTAACGTTTTACTGTTTATTCTCTTCAGTTATTGTTGTGAAAGATTAAATACAAAGATCATATTTGAAGGGATTAAACCATTTACTAAGCGATGTTGGAAGTTGTTAGCAATGAGCTTCAATTTCAAATGCGTCGTTTATAAAAGCCCTAACAGTAGAGAGGCTAATTATATATGCTCGAATTTGCTGCACTAAACTTAGTGATTACATATATTTTGCTTACACATACATAAATTTGTTCAATATATAAATATATACATTGCTGAAGTTTAAAAATAAGAATAGCTTAAACAACAAATTGCTAATAGGTATTAATTAATTTTTATCTTCTATATATTAATTATTATAATTTAATTACGGAATTAATGTGAAGTTTCATCTCTGGTCTTATACAATTCATAATATAAAATTATTATGAAATCACTGTCGAGTTTTGCCACAGCTAGAGTATTTTCGATCTTTATCTCTCGCTGTCTCGTTTCCTGGTTATTTTTATACGTCTTCATTCTCTCATTTTATGAGCTATGCAAAATAAATCCGAGAAATTACAAATATTTGTAAATGGAAGAATTTCAATATTATATTTAAATAGTAACTATATGATGACTCGAATTTTCCAATTAAACAGTTCTGATAAGATTAAACGGTTAAAAAAATGAACCAACTTCAGTGAATAATATTCTGCTATTTAAGACTCGTTTATCATTAGTGACCTGCTGATGTTTTGACTAACGTCAAAAAACATCGTTATTATTGCTGTAAAAAGTTTATGCATATCCATAACTAGTTTTATTAGCACCGAGATTTTCACTATTTTTTTATCGGTGATAATTTCCTTTTCTCTTCCTAATTTCCTGATTATGTAAAATCTCGGTCTTTACTTTTGGATTCCACGCCAAGAAGAAAATAATTTCGAAACAGTCTTAGAAGTTTTGTCTCTTCTTATATTTTGATGAATAGTTGTTTGAAAATTAAATTCCTACACTTCAGCTTTTAAAGGGAAAAATGTTATGTTTGTTTTTTTGCAGAGGGTGTATTACTTGTCTCTGGAGTACTATATGGGCAGGTCTCTACAGAACACAATGATCAATTTAGGAATTCAAGGTGCTTGTGATGAAGCCATGTACCAGGTAATAGAAATATGACCACAAGTATCATATATTACTTTTAATTACTGCGATTGTTTTATTCGGATTAACTAATCATTACAAATTTACAGATGGGTCTGGATATCGAGGAACTGGAGGAACTCGAAGAAGATGCTGGTCTTGGAAATGGGGGTTTAGGACGTTTGGCCGCCTGCTTTTTGGACAGCATGGCCACTTTAGGTCTTCCTGCTTATGGCTACGGAATCCGTTATGAATACGGAATCTTTGCCCAGAAAATAAAGAACGGAGAACAAGTAGAGGAGCCTGACGATTGGCTCAGATACGGAAACCCCTGGGAAAAAGCTCGTCCAGAATTCATGCTTCCAGTGAATTTTTACGGACACGTTGTCGATACTCCCGAAGGCAAAAAATGGGTAAACACGCAGGTCGTCTTTGCCATGCCTTATGATAATCCAATTCCTGGCTACAAAAACAATGTAGTCAATACTTTAAGACTGTGGTCTGCTAAGTCACCAATCGAGTTCAACTTGAAATTCTGTAAGAAGAAATACAAATGTTTTTTTTTTTCACAAATCAAATTTCCGAACTGATAATTAAATTCATTATAAATAATAATGTTCGTTTTAATATTTCAGTCAATGATGGTGACTACATTCAGGCTGTGATTGACCGAAACTTGGCTGAGAATATCACCCGGGTTTTGTATCCCAACGACAACTTCTTCGAAGGAAAGGAGTTACGACTGAAGCAAGAATACTTCATGTGTGCTGCAACACTTCAGGACATCATTCGCCGTTATAAATCTAGCAAATTTGGTTCTAGGGAACATCACAGAACTGATTTCGATTCTTTCCCTGACAAAGTTGCAATTCAATTGAACGACACGCATCCTTCCTTAGCTATCCCCGAACTGATGAGGATCCTTATCGATATTGAGGGTCTTTCTTGGGAAAAGGTGCGTGTTGATCTGCAAATGGTCTTGGTTTTATTCACAATTTTCAATTTCTTTGGTTTTAATTTGATGATAAAAAATTATTCTAGGCCTGGGAAATTACAGTTAAAACATGTGCTTATACAAATCACACTGTTCTTCCTGAAGCCTTGGAGCGGTGGCCAACAAGTTTGCTCGAGTGCATCTTGCCAAGGCACTTGCAGATCATCTACCATATCAACTTCCTCCATCTCCAGAATGTTGCAGCTAAATGGCCCGGTGATCTGGATCGAATGCGTCGTATGTCCTTAATCGAAGAGGAAGGCGAGAAAAGAGTCAACATGGCGCATTTATCGATAGTTGGAAGTCACGCCATCAACGGAGTTGCACGAATTCACTCTGAAATCTTAAAAGAGACTGTGTAAGTTGTTATATATTTTATAGGTCCAACTGACTACTTAGCCACTTTTATAACTAAAAAGACGATTATTGAAAATAATTTATGCTTTCAGATTCCGTGACTTCTACGAGATGAATCCAGAGAAATTCCAGAACAAGACGAACGGCATCACTCCAAGAAGATGGCTTTTGCTCTGCAATCCGAATCTCTCCGATATCATTGAAGAGGTAATTTTAGATAAGATTTATTTTAGCTTTAGTTTCTGTAGTTAAGGTATAGATATTCAAATCGAGATTCTTATCCTAACAACAAAGTTTCTGATTGATTACATTATAACACACTCTTATGAACCGATATTGATATCGTTTATTGTCGTTGTAGAAAATTGGCAGCGATTGGACTGTCCATTTGGAGCAATTGGCTCAGTTGAAACAGTGGGCCAAGGATCCGGCCTTTCAACGAAGCATAGTCAAGGTTAAACAGGAAAACAAGCTTCGCCTAACAGAAATGCTAGAAACAGATTATGGAATTAAAGTTAATCCAGCGTCGATTTTCGATATCCAGGTGATTATTAATATAAAAGTTTATAAATTTTTCAATGCGCAATGTTTCTTTAATGATACTATTTATTTTTAATTTGCAGGTGAAACGTATTCATGAGTACAAGAGGCAGCTTCTGAACTGCTTGCACGTCATAACTCTTTACAACAGAATCAAAAGAAATCCCTCAGCTCCATTTGTGCCCAGAACTGTGATGATTGGTGGCAAAGCTGCTCCTGGTTATCATTTGGCGAAGAAGATCATCAAGCTCATTTGCAGTGTTGGTAACGTCGTCAACAATGATCCTATCGTCGGGGACAAGTTGAAATTTATTTTTCTCGAAAATTACCGAGTCACTCTCGCTGAAAAAATCATTCCTGCTGCTGATTTGAGTCAACAGATTTCAACTGCAGGAACGGAGGCATCGGGAACTGGGAACATGAAATTCATGGTAAATGACGCTCTAAATAAATTAAAAAATTAATCTAATTAATTGTTCAGATACATTTTTGTTTCATGTTATTACAAATTTAATATTTAAAAATGATTTATGACAGTTGAACGGTGCTCTAACAATTGGCACTCTCGATGGGGCGAATGTAGAAATGGCCGAGGAAATGGGCAATGAAAACATTTTCATTTTCGGTATGAATGTCGACGAGGTTGAAGATCTGAAGAGGAAAGGATACAACGCATATGATTATTACAACAAATTACCTGAGGCAAGACAGGCAATCGATCAAATTCAAGGTGGATTCTTTAGTCCTAGCAATCCCGATGAGTTCAAAGATATCGCAGATGTTCTTCTCAAGTGGGACAGATTCTACCTCCTCGCTGATTTCGAGAGTTACATCAAAATGCAAGATATAGTCAGTCAAGTTTATCAGGTAAAACTATTAATATCAATATCTAAAATCGGTGCCTATGACATATTTTAATATTGTATCTTGTAAAAATGAAAATCTTTTATAAAACCTTCTGAATTTTAGGACGAGACGAAATGGGTTGAAATGGCGATCCACAACATAGCGTCCTCAGGAAAGTTCTCCTCAGACCGAACAATTGCAGAGTACGCTCGTGAAATCTGGGGCATGGAACCAAGCTGGCAAAAACTTCCCGACCCCCATGAGCCCCGTGATATATAATTATTTTTTGAATATTAAATGAAAGAAAAAAAAGAACTTCCACTGCGACTACCTCGCAACAATGTTTGCAGAGTGCTTCGGAGCTCTCTTATAGAATAGTACAACCGTTTAAAATCTCATATTTTATTCACTATGCTTATTCCGATAATATAATTGGTCTATCGGAGATACCGCATATGTAAGACTTTTTCTCTGCCGTCGAGATGCTGCTGAGATTTCGTTCAATACTGCCTGGTTTAGTGGAGGTGATTCGAAGAGCTGGTACTACATACTAATCCCATCCTAATTTTCGAAGCTTGTTATTAATTTTTATCTTTAATATGTAATATGTTATCTTTAATAGCAAGACGTTCTTCACTGAGATTTTATTTTCGTTTAAAGAGTTTGTTTAAACTTTTGCCAATAGACTTAATAGACAGAAAGCTTTAGCTGGTCTAGTCGCCTGCATCAAAACTGGCGTCATAATGAAAACGAATTTTACAACGAATCATATACATATACAATTTTTTTCGAATTTCCTTTAACATACTCAGGTTGAATCATATTTTTATCAGTATGTTTTTAAACATTTACATGAGATTAATGCTCAAAGATCTTTATATTTGTATCTATATTTAACCATCAAAGCTGGTTAAATGATTCAAATCATTAACTGTGCACAGAAAATAATATGTAATGAAATTTTAAAAAAAATATTACATAGAGTAATCATATTTTTTGATTTTGAATATAACTATTTCAATGTTAATATATCGCACATGTGAAGAGACACTATTATAAAGTGAAATAAAAACGTTGTTATCAATATCGATTATTTGCTTTACACATTTTTTCAATACATAGAAAGAGATTAAGATTTTGTATCTCTATATTTTCTATCCTTTTTTATCCATATATATATCAGTGGAGCGTAAATGCATTATTTTAAATAATAAGCGCGGCGAACTCGAACAAAAAATTTTGAAATAAAAGAACTCAAAAACGAATTTTGAATACCTTTTTACATATTTAAAAGTGAAAGTTTAAATATACCCCAGAAAGAGTATACAGATGTAAATATAATACAACCGTCTGTCACCGTCTGTGAGTCATTTTGTTCTGATTTGCTATCGAGTCTGGGAGAAGTAGACCGGTAAAATTTATTATGAACACCGTGTACATTATTGCATTGAGTAAAACTGGGAGCGTCTGCGTCGAGCAAGATTCTGTTCAGAAATGTCTCGCGAATGGCTGCAAAATATGGTCGCTGAGAGACAAGAAGCTCGAAAAGAGTTTACTCTCGTGGATGAGGAAACAATTTCCTTGGTGAGTGAAATAGAATATGAAGATTTAAATTAAGTGCTAATTTGATGTCGATAATTTCTACTTGCTGACTTTGTATATCTTCTATCATGGGCGTTAGCAGTTTCACACAAAGTAAGTGTAACTCTCATGTATATGTAAATATTTGAGTCTTCAGTGATTGTAAATTTTCTTATTTTCGAATTAATCCGGATTACTTCGTAATATGTTCAATAAAAAATATGCATTTTTTGTTTGAAAATAACTTATTGTAATCGAAAACAGGTGTTTCATTCATACTCGGATTTATAGAATATACAGATAGGTTGTTTTAATCTGTACGTGATATACTCATTCCTCATTTATTACTATTTATTGGGTGTTTCAAACATTTCGATTCAGGTCCCAATGCAGGTATTAATAAAACCACAATATTTATTTATTTGATTTGTTCGTCTATTTTCTAAACAAATATTTTTATTTTAAACTTTAAATAAGGAAGTTAACATCAGTCGAAATTGTCGAATGCAATTTTTTGAATTAATCAGAATCGATTAAAAAACAATTGGACGATGATAATGACAAGTGAAAAGTGGTGGTGATAACATTTGATAAAATTTGATAACATTTTATGAACATTTAATAAAGTCGGATAAGGTTAATAAGTTGTTAAGAGAAGTGCTTTATCTTTAAGAAGAGAGCCACCACTCTGAAAAGCTAAATAATATTAATAGCTGATTGTACAATCCTTTCGCTTAATGAATTAAATCATCGAAGAAAATATAATTTCCGTGAGTCTAATCGCATTATAATTCAATGAAAGATTCTCTTGACGTTCCTTGTGTTCTGAATAATATTGAAATAATTAGTGTTATTATAATTAGTATATTTACACAAGTGTTAAATTATTAAATAAATAATTATCTTAATCATTTATAATAGGACTTATTTATTTTTTGTATATTAAATACTTACGTTTATCCATGTTTCTATCTTCTATAAAAGCGTGAATAGAAAATTGATGACATTGCTGATAAGTACATTTGAATATTCATCAAATTACTTTTTTGTTTCAGAATGTGTCGGTACCTTTAAAATTAAACACCCTAGTACCAACATCCGCAATCATCATAACTGGTTTCGTCCCTAAACATGCATCCAGGTACATATTTGTTTTAAATTTTCTTTTTGAAATTATTGAATAATTTGGCTTTTAATTTAAAATTTCTTTTTAATTTTAAAAATTTAATTTAATTTTGGCTAATTACCAAAACTTTTTTGAAACCGATTAGAATTTAATTTGGCAGTGCTGCCAGTCCTAAAATGGCTCGAACTTCCCGCGCTTTTTTAAACTAAAGCGTTTATACTGTATGTTATAGATTGTAAAATTGTTTTCTTTCTCTTGTGGATAGAATTGTCGTATTTTTTCAGATTTTCAGCGAATTTAACGTGTAGAACTCCGGGAAATATAGCATTGCACTTTAATCCACGATTAGATCGAGGCTATGTTGTTAGAAATACGAAAGTAAAAAACCATTGGCAAACAGAAGAGACAAGTTCACCACTTTTGTCCTATGGATATATTTTTCGACAAAATGCCTACTTCCATATTATGTTATTTTGCACTGTTCATGAATTCCATGTGAGTTGAAAGTTATATTATAAAAGAATGAGTATAAAATCAGAGAAGAAAGTAAAATTCTGGAAGAGAAGAAAAATCAGGGAGTTTTCATCTCTTTTATTAATAACATTTTTAAAAATCAGATAGCAGTTAATGGAGAACACTTTTGTACTTTTTCCTACCGAATGCCACTTTCCGAAATCACGTGCCTTGAACTTGATGGTGATGTGGAAGAAACCAGAGCACGACAAACTACCCTCGATGTGTATCCTGATCCTAAAATATGCAAACCGTATCGATCTCTCGAATTAATAGAAGAAAAACCACTTCGCGAAAATCTTGTAAGTTTTTTCTTTCATAATAATTCAAGATTTATCATTGATATGATTTATTCAAGATTTATTATTACATAAATTACAAAAAAAAAATTTCTTTATCGAACTAGCAAGTATCAGTGACTATAAGATTGCCAAATGGTATTTCTAATGGAACTCGCATTTTTATCAAGGGAAGGTTGAAACTACTTCCTTATACGTAAGTACAAAAAAAAATATGTTTAGCCGTCCGGCTGATCGAAGGAATAAATTAATTGAGAGCCAACTTTGATTAAAATTTTCTAGGTTCTACGTAAATTTGCAGCAGGGAAATTTAATATATCCTCATCCAGAAATCGCATTGCATCTTAATCCAAGGTTCCATTATGGAAATGCTCCTGCGTGTGTTGTGATGAATTGCTGGACAGAAGGAAAATGGTCTAACGAAGAAAGACATGAAGGACATCTTTCTTGGGGTCCTGGAAGGCATTTTTTACTCACGTAAAAATATTGGACATTTTTATAACTATTTTTTAAAAAAGTTCTGAATTTTGAAGAAAAATGTTTAATAAAATTATTATTTTTTGAAGGATACGAGTCGAATTCGAAGGCTACACGATTTGGTTAGGCAATAAAATGATTGGAGAATTCAAACATCGAATGAAGCCATCAATTGTTGATAGTCTTCAAATATCTGGAGACTTGTTTTTAGATGAAGTAGCCATAAGTTATCATAACTAGTCTTTAGACTTGTAAAAGAATAATGCTTACGTCCAAAAAATACCATTAGATAATTTATCTAACGTACAAAAGAAACGTTTACAAAAAATTCTTTCAGTTATCTTTAATTTTCACTCAATTTTTAACTAAATTGCATAAATGTTCAAATTTTTGTTGTTAAAGACTGAAGTCAAAATAATGTTTATTCTATAATAATTTAACATATTTTATCATTGATATATTTTTTGACTAGTAACTAAGGATAATAAGGAATTGTGATAAGAATACGAAAAAGTGATATAGATAACGTGCATTGTGTGTAAGAATACCCTTATACTCTTTATGCCTTGTGAATACATTTTTTATATTAACAAGTTTTCGTTATAAATAGGAAGTTTTTCGACTAGGCTGTTATGAACATTGTCTTCAGTAAATTGTGGAAAGTACAATGTGAAAAATAGAAATAAATGTGTTTAGAGAAGATAATTGAGATTTGGGTATGTAACTTTATTTTATTATACCTACAGTTTTTGTGGTAAAATGGTTTATTTGAATTTAATCTAATGAATAGATTTCTGTTTTAATATTCTTCTAGTGAGCCACACTCTGAAGATATTTTGCGATAAATATAAATTCGGATTTAAGAAACCTCTAAGCAAGTTTTTGATTTTTAAATAGTAGTTTATTTATCGTTAGTATTTTGCTATTATAAAATAAAAGTAGACTACTATTACTTTTTATTGTTAAAATACTATTTTTTATATTGAAACGGAAATGAAATTATATTTATTTATTGTTCATTGTTTAGCAATCATTTTCTTTCGATTAAATCTTCCTTTATTTTTTGAGGGTGGCTTCTGAGATCTTTTGGATTTTCGATATGTAGGATAATTAATTTTTTTATGTGATGCATGCCAGTGACATTATGATAAAGATAATACAAAATAGGAGAAATGATAGTCTATCTATAGCAGTCGCTAAAAGAATCCACTCAAGCTTTGTAGCATTTTTTCCTGGGGAAATCATATTTTCTCGATCGCAGTCATCAAAACTATTTGATGTGGGATTGGAAGATGAAATATCTCCACCATGACTTTCTCTCAATTCCTGGCAACCATTTGGTTTCTATTATTGGATCAACAAAAAAATTTAATTTAATAAATTTAATTAATAAATTAATTACAAGTTTGAATAACTTAAAATGCTTATTTCGAAGTCTTCAATTTATTGATGACATTTAAATTTGAACTGCACTTTCAGAGTAAAAGCTTTGAAGAAAAATATTCTTTAAGTTTGTAAATTATGCTGGGAGATAAAAATTGCTAAATTTATATTGATGCCAGAAATAAATTTAAGAAAATTGTATCTTTCGTTTTACATACCACTTGAACGAGATCTGAAAGTCCCAAGTACCATCCAGGCCATCCTAAAAGAAGACGTCTGATTCCACGTGGGATTGGACTGCAGAGTGGTCTTTTCGACAAGTTCAATACGACTATTGAGATTATCAGTTGAAATGTAACTTGGTATAAACAGCCACTATAGAATCTGACTAAAACAATGAAAAAATCATTAAAACTAAAATATTGAAAAATACAAGCAGAGAATCTTTTAAATCTCTAGTTTTAGTTGATTACAAAATTATTTCTAGAGAGATTGTCTTACCGATGAGAGGCAAATTTTCAGCAACTGGTGGAATTTTTTGACCGAAGTAGATTAAAAATATCGAAATTATCAGAGCTGTGCATCCAGCAACGGCTATTCTTACCTCACTTTGAGGTGGCAACCAAAATGCGATGAGAGTGAGGAAAACGATCGCTATATATTGAAAAAAAAATTATATGAAAAACTGTTATTATATAAAAATTAAAAAACTATTAATCTGTTTTAAAATCTAAAAAAATCAGTGTTTCCAGATTCTTTTCCGAGTTCTTGAAAAGTCTAATTACGTACGAATTGTAGGTGTGAAAACGATGTTGTAATACAGCAAAGCGTTCCTTTTCAAGGTCAAATTGAAGACCAGGGTCACGTACGGTTCCGGACAGCATTCGTAGTGAACGACATTACGTCCTCTTGTCATTTCCAACAATTTCCATTCCGTATTTGTGACGAGAAGGTCTGGCTAAAATTTCAGATCCGTTCAAGAAATACATAGAATTAATATATTCATATTTGATAAAGTATATTTAGAAAATTTAAATATTTTTACTATTAAAAAAAAAATGATTATATTATTATATACAAAAATTTATATACATTATAAATCATAATAATGAAGCCATAATAAACAAAATATGTATTTAATTTTTAAAGATTTTTAAAAATTATTAATAGCATGGAGTAGGCAACTTTCCACCTTCATAGGCTTCTTAAAAAGGTGTAGATCAATCTGGTCGCCAGAGTACGTCCACGAACCCAAGGTGAGGGAGCAGGTGTGCATGTCAAAGGGCCACAATCTCAAGTCTAGATCACAAAATGCAAGAAATTGTGTGGGTGGAACCCAGAATACTGTCCCATCGTCATCAACAAGGCAATGAGTGTCCCCGTAATGTTCCACAGCGTTAATGGCGACACTATGAGGAAAAAAAAAATGAAAACGGTTTTGTTAATGGAAATCATATGTAAATAATAAAAAAATGTATTTTATTTTCATCACCTGTTGTAGAGAACGACATCAGGTTGCCAAACTTCGTGAATGCCCAGGTGAGCTTGTCGAAGTCCCCCATATTCAGAAGCATTCCATTTTAACTTCTCGTCTTTCCAAGCCTGAATTATGGTTGACAATTTTACTTTATAAATTTTAGTTTTATTTTATTTTTATGGTTTTTTATTATAGAAGATGTGCACCATCTTTGCTTACCATTTTTAAAAAGCAGTGAACGGACAATACGGACTTCATGTCGTCCTGAAATTGAATATTTCTTGTTATCCTGAAAGTAGACAATTAGGTGACTAACTTGCGCAATCTAGTTGAGAGAAATTAACTTTATCTAGAATTTAGGGAAATAGTATAATTTAGAGAAGAATAATTATATGTATTAATAATTATAATTCTATTCTGTACTTATAAGTTATTCAAACAACGAGTAAAATTTTTTATGGAAATATTAGCCGAGAACTCATTTGGAAGAAATTCCATAAGTAGATAAAGCACTGTCCAGTCAGACATAACATAACATAAATCTGCAATCACTTAAGTAATTTAGAAGAAAAATGGAAATGACATGGAAATTATTATTATTTAGACACTCTCGAACCTTAAAAAATTTTGAAAGAGTTTTCCATAAAAAGATGTGTTCAAAATTAAGTAGAAAAAGTGATATATAATTAGACGCAAGATAATACAATTTGCTATAAAATTTGCAATACAATTTGCAGTTTATTCAAGTAAATAAAACAATTCTATACTATTTTAAGTATATTCAGTTTTGAAAAAATGTAAAATTAGAGTATGAAGTTAAAATTAGATGGGACATAAATTCATTAAGTAGAGAGGCGGTACATGGTCAGACACGCGGAAAATAATTGCAGTAACTTATCTAAACCTTAATATATCAATTCAAATTAATGCACTATACATTTTGAAGTGTTTCTTGTTAATCTTTTCTGTTTGATCGTAGAATTTTGTAATTAATTAGACTTGCCAATGCCACGTGATGAATTTCTATGTCAAGGGTCACCACCGTCGAATTGAAATGGTGTGCAGGTCTCGCAAATTTGTCGTATTTTACAAGAAGATCTCTTTTCAACTTGTCGGTCCATGTCTCATTCCAAAGAGGTGTGACTGCAATTATAAAAGAAAGTGAAGAGAGAAAATTGTCCTGAAGAGATTTTAATTTAAAACATGAAATTAAAACACTTCTCTCCCCTTCTCAAAATTTGAAGAATCATGAAATAAGAGTAGCTTCTTATACTTCTGGATAAGAATAAAATAAGAGATCAGAATCTTATTACATAGATTACAAACTGTAGAAGACTGAGAAGTTGAATGTGTTACAGATAGAAGCTGAGTCTTGAATGGGGTCGTAAGTGGATAAACGGTTGTACCTAACTGGAGTACTTTGCGAGTCCAAAGCTTTAGTCTAGTGAAATTGTCTCGTGCGTAATAATGACGAAAGGCAAATGGAGGTCGGGATGAACTAGTGCGGAAGTTTCGTACATTATTGACACTTAGCGAAGCTCCCGATTGACTATTTGAGTTCGATGAAACTTGACACTAGAAAACACTGCCCTACTAAAATCTAGGTCCATAAAATTACCTTCACAACATCAATATCGTATCATCATTACCTAATATTCTCAAATTTACACAATTAAAAATACAAATAGATAAAAAAGCTTAGCTTAGAATTTATAGAAACATTTTCTTTTTGAAATTTCAGGATTAATTGTATAATAATATCCCTAATAAACTAACTGTTAACTCAATAAAATACACAAGGTAAAATGCAGCATCAATTTCATCATAAATCAACAGTTTTGCCTTTCAATAATTTAAAATATTATTGTCTACATGATAAATAATAGTTTTTTTTACTTTTTAGTGACTAGAGAGTGGATTTTGATTTGCATTTTTCTTTTCTTTGGGGATTTTGTTTAAAAGAGGGAAATGTTTTGTTAGGTTTAGGATTAGAATGAGCGAACCACTCACATGAAGGCCCAGCAGCAAGCACGTAGTGTTCGATTAGTGAAAAACTCGCGAAGTATGTTAATAAGGGAATTACACTGGTGATTTGAAATATTTTATGGTTCCTCATGGCGAGACCGATCGTTCACATTATCCAGTGAGTACTGAAGTACTGAAGCAACAGATCAAGAGAACGACTTCCAGAACGCTTTAGTGCGATTAACCCTGGGTACCCCTAGTGGGGCACACTGTACCCCAGGCAATTTTACAGCTCTAACATTTTGGTTGTTTAAAGCCTAGAAAAAATTGTATATGTGTATAAAAAAGTTTTGTAACTAGTTGCATTTTCTATTAAAAAAGTGTTCGAGTAGTTATAAAATTTCCCAAAATGATAAAATATTTTTTGTAATTTGTCGTAGTAAATTCAGTAGAAAAAGTATTACATGGCCAGACACGCAAAAAATAATTGTTGTAATAACTTAACTAAAAATAAATCTATTATTATTATCTATTATTAAGCATTTCTTTTAAGGATTGAATTCTTTCTAATTCTGTTAATATAAGCATTGAAAGTACTTTTAATTTTTGAATTTCGAAAATAAGAAAAAATTTAATATTGCGTCTATTGTTTCTTCACTTTGAAGCTGAGTTAACACTATAAAAGTTACTGAAAAATTACTTGACAGCTTGCGAGAAAAGCAAGAATAATTTTTCAATCAGATCAGCTTTACTTCTGAAATTAATGATTTAGTAAATGTATAAAATAAAAAATGACAGAAAAGGAAAAGCAGAAACTTCGTCAGCAATTAGTTCGAAAACATGGAGACAGAAAGGGAAATAAACTAGAAACTTTTTCTTTTCTAAAAACAGGTTAGTAATAAATAATAAATTTTGATCAATAATAAATTTTGATTAAGAAAGTTTTAATATTGTTTCTAATTTAAAAAAATGGATTCCACCTGTAGAGGAAAAGCCGAATTCTGGCATTAGTCCTGCAAAAGTAACAGCAGAAAATGTTTCAACCACAGCAAACTTTTTTGGGAGGTTTGCAATTAAGGTAATTATTATTATATTTTTTTGTGTATAAATGATTGTATAGGTACAATTTGTAAATTTCATTTAAGGAAAGAAAAACAAGTGGAAGACAAGAAAAAAGAGGTCGACATCCTGATTTTCTAACTGAAAGGAAAGTTTCTGAAATGGAAATGCAAAAACGCCATATATGGTACCAAAAAACTCGAGAAAATGTGGAGAGTGCAAAAAATCGAGCACGCATTTCACACGAAGTTCGCATACCTGAAACTTTTAATGGTATGTACAGTGCACGTTTTTCGAAAGATGGAGAAGTCATTGCAACTACTTTTGGCTCAGGTGCAATTCAGGTGATTTTTAATATAGATATTTTAATATTTTTAAGTAAAATATTATTAAGTGACTATTTACTATTATTGCGTATTTCTTTATTTATTACATTCTCATTTTTTCTTTCAGGTTCGAAATGGACACACAGGTGAACTTCGAGTAACCTTAAGAAGTTCACTGGAAACATCATTTCCGGTTATGTCTTGCAGATTTAATCCAATTCAACCAGAACTTTTTTACGCTTCGAGTGCCTGTGGAAACATTTTTATGTGCAGAACAGATACTCACGAATTTTCACGATTTATTGAGGGTACTTTGATTAAAAACTTAATCATTGCCTTTGTTGATTAAATATATTTAATTTACAAAAATATTTTAGTGAAAGAGAATTGAATTTCAAAAGACCTTCTTAAATTTATTTCCAGAACCAAAAAACGAGGTTAACACTTTAGATGTAAGTGTTGGAGGTGAATATCTGGTGTCAGCTGGAAAAGATGCGGGAGTTAGGATATATGATTCAGGAAGTGGAAGGGTAAAATCATTTAATGTCTATTAATAATAATAAATTGAGTCAACTGTAACTTTTTCATTTATTTTATTGTCCAGAACATTTATTTTATTGATAAGAACATTATTTAACGATAATTATATTTGTAAAAATTATTTAAAAACTAAAAACAGTGTTTTTTAGTTGATCACGATTTATAAGAAAAAGGAAGCCGATGTGATGGCAGATCGTCTGAATAGATTTCATCATATGAGAATATTTGCTTCAAAATTTCATCAGAGTTATCCAGAATTGATAATTACTGGTGGATGGGATAATTCAGTTAGGGTAAGATATTATAAAAGTATAAATTAAACTTTACTTTTTAAAAATTTTCATTTTTAGCTTCCACACAAAGTAATTTATTATTACAGATATGGGATATTAGAGTAGGCAGTGGGTCGATTCGACATTTTAAAGGTCCTCACATATGTGGCGACGCTATTGACATTTGGGTATGCAAATAAAATACTATATTTATTTTTAAATAAATATTTTAAAATAAATATTTAAATATTCAACTATTTCAAAATGTTTTACTTTTCATTGTCAAGGAAACAAATATTCTCACTGGTTCTTGGGTAGTTAGAGGAAGTCTTCAAATCTGGGACATGAGAAATGCAAAGCTAATAGAAACAATAAATCCAGAAAACAGGCCAACCACCTTAGATGGAGAATTTTTGTATACTGTTCAATATTTTGATGGCGATCCTTATGGAGACCATGTCATTGTAGGAGGATCTGGCACTGGTGCTGTTGAAGTTATAAGTTTGAAACAGAAAAAGGTATACGTTAACTTATCTAATTAAAATGAATTTGCAAACTTATTGCTTCTTTTCATGAAAAGTTTTTTTTTTAACATAAGTTTTTTCACTCTTTTAGGTAATGGGGAAATTTCCTGTGAACAAGGCAGTGGTGGCTTTGGATACTTCTCAAACAAAGGTAGTCTTTGGTGGTATGGAGGCCATCATAAGACTCGCAGATTTCATTTAGAGGTCCAGTAAAAATTCAGGAGATATCTTTGTATAACATGTACTTTTGAATAATTTTAATCCTATTTGTAAGTTCTGTCTTCTTGTATATATGTTCCGACTTAAGTACTGAGATAATTAACTATAGATGAATGAAGTTCACCTCAATTTGAATTTTTCATTTTATTTTAATGGATTATCCAATTCTGTTGATTGCAGTTGCAATTTCGCATGCAAGTTGGTGGTCCCGAAGCCGGATAATAATTCTCTTTCTGTAAACATAAGCGATGTAATTAAGGTCACGATCTCTTTGAGATTCCTGGCCAAAATTAAAATTATCGATGAGGTGCGTTGACAGTATTCTCGTCTCTTGGGCCATTGCCTCATCGAACGTAATAGAAAATTCTCCGATGTGCGCTTGCAAGCACTTTTACTTAGAAAATCGAGAGGAAGGAAGAGGAAAATAAAAGAGGAAAAGGAAGAGGAAAGAAAAAAATAAAAAAAATGAGGAAAAAGAGGAAGAAGAGACGGGCAAAGGGAAGAAAGAGGTGCATGAAGTCGAATGTCGAGTGATGCCAAAGTTAAATATAAATGTGGCGTCCCGACGCCCGCGTCACGACGCCCATCCTGGACCGATGATCCAGAAGCCAGTCTCTTCGTGTTCTTCGTCGTGCACTGATTTATCATAAAAAGAATAATCAATCGGTCATTGATTAGCCTCATTTTCATTCTCTGCCTTTTCTTCATTTCTTCTGCATTTTCCTTTTTCTTTGTCCGCCGCGAGTACCGAAGAAGTGCTTCGATTTTTATCCTTCGATTAACGAAATACGAAACGAGGAGCTTCTTGTATAGTCGCTTCCTGATTCAACACTCGGATTTTTATATTCCAGTCGCTTCGAATCGAGGAAGGTGAGCCTTTTCTTCTTGTGGATTTACTTTCTTGCATGGATTTATCTTGTGGAATATCATTTTTCTTCGAAATCAAAGTGATATGTGCATAAAAAAGTGTTATTGACCTCAAGATTACGACCAAAAATATTATGCTGCACAAAAAGACGTATTGAAATCGATACTAACAAAATAAGATCTGGGGGTGTGGAAATAATTTCTAGTTATAATGAGAAAAATAAATCATCAAAAAATTTACTATATATAAGGAATCCTCATTGATCAGAGAGTTTACAGTCACTAATATTTAGTTAAGCATAAACATTGCCTTTGAAAATATTACTCAATTTTTTTAAAATTAGGTATTCTAATTTTATGTTTTTTTTTTTTAAATTTTCTTTCGTGTCTATTCTTTTATTGTCTATATCTAAAAATAATCATTCTTGTCCTATAAATTCTTTAACACTCCTTAAAAACAATTTCATTTGTGGTACACGCTTTATATTTTATGTCAACATTAAAAATTTTTTAAAT
The DNA here is from genome assembly GCA_904066015.1 of Synergus gifuensis. Lineage (NCBI taxonomy): Eukaryota > Metazoa > Arthropoda > Insecta > Hymenoptera > Cynipidae > Synergus > Synergus gifuensis. Next base: position 769,533 of record CAJFCO010000173.1, on the reverse strand, counting down.
CCAAAAATTTAAAACTTTTATTTTCAAAGGGGGTGGCAGAAGATATTACTGAAATTAAAACATATTTGTGCACATTTTTCTATTATCCGATGACAACATTTCGCAAAATTTTTTTATGAATAAGAGAATACATTGTAATCAGATTAGCGAGACTAATTTAAATATATTTATTAATTACAGAATTTCAATGTATCATTTTATTGCTTTTATTTGAGTTTTATAAGTTGATTGTATAATAATAATAATATACAAACAATGATTAATATATAAAAAAAATTTAAAGCTTATATATCAACTTTTTAGTTTACAAACACATTTTGTTATAAAATTTCATTGACTAAACTTTTCATTGTCAGAAATTTCATTGATATATTCAATAATGTTACTACATTGCATTCACACTACGCGAGAAGAGGAATTGGAAAAATATAAAGATTAAAAGTTATAATAGCGTAGCTAAACAGTCCCTTTTAATTTAATTTTAGTTTAAAACTTTGTATTTAATTTTTATGTAAATTTAACATTTTACGTCCACCAATTCTGCGAATTTTTATTATGCGCTAATTTCATGAATACGATATCTTGCATCGTGCCAAGTAATTTGTACCGAAATTCTCCCTGGAATATTATCATTTCATAAACTGAATCTTTCATTCCTTTTTACTATCAAACCTCTCAAAAAGTATAAAATAATTTTGATTTATATATTTGGTATTAGATTTTTATAATTTATGAAATCATTTCAAATGAATTATAATTCTCTATTCATTTTAAAATTGAGAAATTCTTATCTTCTCAATTCCTTGTTATTTGGTTAATAAATTTTCAATTTACAAATAACCAATAAATGCAAATGAAAATATTTAAGAAAGATAAAAAAATTCTTGAGAAACTTAAAATGTATAAATTAATAAGTAAGGCATGTATTTTAAACTGAATTTCGTCTCGAAGGAACCTATTTCTGATCTTCAAATCGGCTGACATTTTATTTTTGGATAGCAGCATCCGAGGTCCAGGATCCAGTGAATTCTCATCGTGCCACAGATATTTTGTAGATTTTTTGAAAGAAAAGAAAAGAAAATTCTGCTATCGGATTCTATAGACCAAGGTTCTAGCACACGTTCTAGATCTTGAAAAAAAAGGAAACTCCCAATTAATGCAAGAATATCAAGCAAACTAAAAACCAAACAAAAATCTTCAACACTCATTATTAGAAAATGAATACATTTATGTCATTATTAATACTAAGAACAATATTGTTTTGAAATATGTAAAATACGTTTCTGATATTAAGAATGATTGGAAAACTTTTGATGAAATTATATGAAAATTTCTGCGCCATATGCATGTTCGCAAGGGCAGCGTTCTCAGCTGTAAATAATCGTGTCAGTTTCTGAAACATCCGTCTTTAGGAACATTGCGAATATATGTACATTGGCTGCACATATGCATGTATAGTGAAGCTTGCATAAAAATAGAAATTCTCCTAAATTTAGACGGCCTACACTCGGTATCCGGCCAAAAAGCTTGGGAGCGTCGGACTCTTTTGAACTGAAATTGGTGATCCCAAAAAAATAAAAAAAAATCAGATTTTTGTATTCCCATAATAAAATTTTCAAAGGCTTCATCAAACACTGAATTGTTTACGCTTTTTTTTCCACAGCTTGGTTAAAAAAAGAATATTTACTGAAGATACATGTTACAATTTCAATTTGATCGGTGCTAGAAAAATAGAAATCAACATCTAACTAATTTTTGCTTAATCCTCTCTCCTATAGAGAATATGGAAATATATATTATGGACAAATAGACAATGTCGACAATGATGGGGTGTACTTGTCGCTTATGTTCAGTGCGTATGTCAGAGAGCACGTTCGCAACTAAACGATGTGCAAACCTATTCCTAGAAGATTTGGCCTAAAGCCATGTGAATTATTTATCTATTCACTGCCATTAGGCGACCCAGAGTTGCACTGGTTGACTTCTATTAGTCATCTCTTATTGTCTCAGAGTTTCAGCTCCATATACAAATAATGATCGTCATCAAATGTATTTATAAAGATCATTAACAAAATTTTATTACATTATTCGAAAGAGTTGAAAAATTGGCTAGATTATTTTTGTCCTATAGACATGTCCAAGCTATAAATCATAACAATGGCAGAGCATAAAACGAGGAAAATGACATTTTGACTTCATAAATTTTTACTGCACTGTGGTGCATTATAAGGTTGGCAGGTAATGCCTCTTTTCCAACTCGAGCCAATTATATGAACACTAATAACATGTGTAGAGGTGCAACGAACTTTTCTTTCAAGGTATCAATGTTTTTCACATTTTTATAAAAATGTGAAAAATTTTGTTAATAACATTTTGTTAATAACATTTTTCCGCCTGAATTCGGTCATTATTTATTTTCTAACGATCGCTGCATGGATTTTTCTAAATTTTTTAGTGATTAATATGGACTAGACACTCTTTCGATAGACATTTTTTTTTTACAATAAACGTAATTTGTTGAAAATATAAACAATTTATTTAAACAAATGAAAATAATTATAACTTCTCTATCGAATTTTTCGTTTTTCATCATTGAGTACGAAGCTCTATTTAATAACAAATTAAAAAAAAAAAAGAAAACATGAAAACTTCCACGAGGTCCCAAGTTATTGCTATTTTTTGCTAGGCGCGCAGCGGGCATAAAGACCCATACAATGTTGCTAGAGACATATTGTAACCAGCGTTCATTTGTTTCTTCTTTTCATCCACGTCTAACACGCAGTTTTCTCATTCTCACATGGGAAAACTTCACGCTTATCGAGTCCGCGGCCCGCGCGACACGGGCGATGCCCGCTGCGCGCCTCGCAAAAAATAGCAATAACTTGGGACCCCGTGGAAGTTTTCATGTTTTCTTTTTTTTTTTTAATTTGTTATTAAATAGAGCTTCGTACTCAATGATGAAAAACGAAAAATTCGATAGAGAAGTTATAATTATTTTCATTTGTTTAAATAAATTGTTTATATTTTAAACAAATTACGTTTATTGTAAACAAAAAATGTCTATCGAAAGAGTGTCTAGTCCATATTAATCACTAAAAAATTTAGCAAAATCCATGCAGCGAATCGATAGAAAATAAATAATGACCGAATTCAGGCAGAAAAATGTTATTAACAATAACTGTTGTAAAATTTCGAATTTCGCCAAACTGCTTAAATTGTATTTTTTATTTATCCTTGTGAATAGAAAAAAGTACTTACGGCGGAAAAATCTCGGCCATCGGAAAATAGGTGGCTCACTTGGCAAATTTTGACACTTAACAAGTGTTTTTACATTTTTACCCACTTGTTAAAAACACAAAACTGAAATACAAAGTTTCTTAACAAAGGTAGTTAATAAGTCGAAGAAATATAGGCTTTAGAAATATAAGTAGACGTCGTCTCGACGATGTTCTCGCGGTCCATTAATTCTTGGTAGTGTTCACCTTTCGTATTAATAAGACTGTTTTCTCATTTTCTCATTGCAGCGATGTCAACCGAGTGTGGAGGTGATGCGAAGACATCTGCCTAACAGAAGATGTCGCAACATCCATCAAGACCACCTGGGGTGTACGGGGCCCCAGGAAGTTGGTCTGCAAGACCCAGTGTCCCGAGCCCATTTCGTCCAGCATCCCCTTACAGTCCCGTATCTTCACCCCATCCCTCTCAAAATCCGGGACCCCACAGTCGACCTCGTGGTCCACCAACCCCCGTTCCCCAAGCTCACCCAATGTCGCCGATGGCGTATCCAGGGTCGATGCATCCGATGAGTCCTGTTCCGATTGGAATGCCCATTTCACCGGGAATGTCTCCCGTTTTTGGATGTCCACCTCCGGGATACATTCAGTGTCCAAGACCCCGATGGCCTTCGCCCATTTCCCCAGGAAACGCTGCGCCCAGGCCTTATATACCCACACAGATTCAGGTAAATTCCACCCCTTTTTCAACCTATTCTCGAAAATCTTCACCTTTTCCCCCTTTCTTAATTATAATGATCAATTTTATAAATAATTTAATCAAAGTATATTAATTAATTTTTTGTTCATAACGTAGACTAGAGGAACAGAATAATTATCTTAAAATAGATTTAACTTTTACACCTCTTAATGCAATATACGAATTTTATAAGTCTTTCTGAAATATAGATTTATAAAAATATATTTTGGTTTACAACTTAGAAATATATAAACATCTTGAACTTTTAATGTAACTTGTAAGTATTTAAGAATCTAAGCGAAGTACGTTTAAGTTTTCTTGGTCCACAATGTTGGGAAACACAAATATCTTTTAAAAACTGATTTATACATCTAGCAAAATTAGATGGGTTGTATAAATTCAATTTATAAGATAATATAAATAAATATATTCGTCTACAAAAAGAACCAAAAAATGTTAAATATATTTCTGCTACATAACATTACGAAAGGTATTTCTGCTGAAACAGAAATATCTTTTAAAAACTGATTTATACATCTAGAAAAATTAAATAGCTATTATAAACTCAATTTAGATAATATAAATAAATATATTCGTCTACAACGAGGACCATAAAATGTTAAATATATTTCTGCTAGATATATAAATCAGTTTTTAAAAGATATTTCTGTTTCTCAACATTGTGAGCCAAAAAAACTTAAACGTATTTCGCTTAGATTCTTAATATACTTACAAATTACATGTAAAAATTATTGCTTATAAATCTTTCCCTTTTTTTCCCCTTTATTGTGCAAAAAATTACCCTATTTCCCCCTTTTCAAACTCATTTGCGCTGTGCACTCTGCAATTCCCTCATATCATCCCCACCCTCATTTTACAAACCTTATTGTTTATAGAGTCCTTTAGGAAGTGGAACAACTTCCCCAATACCTTGTGGGCCCCCAGAATACCTAATCGCCCCGTATAAACCAGGCGAATATGAATATGTTGGAGTCCCATTGGACCCCAATCAAGGGGAAGATGATGATTCTGGTCCCAGCACAGCCGAAATTATTGCCAGTCAAAGTCAGAATTACGTGGATGAAAAATTAGCTGAATATCAAGCCACCATTCATCAATTGCAGGGTGAGTGGAAGATTTACTTAAAAATATCAATATTAAATTGCTGCAAAATTTTTATTTCACGTTTAAGGTATAATTCTATAATTTTTTTACATTTGAATCAGGGTTTTTTTCTAATCAGCCGAAAGACATAAAAAATTCTCGAGTTTATTTTAATGATAGGCTCTGCCCACAAATTGTATAAGGTATAACGAACAAACCTAGAGGTTTTTTTTGAAAAAGAAAGCTAAAGAAATTGAAAAATTACTGACGAAGGTATTCTCACCGATGATTTAAAAAATACAGCTCTTCATGTTTATGGCGGACCGTATATATTCAAATTTATCTTTTATTTGACCTTGCACACAGTTTTAAATTTGCAGAACGAGTTTATTAAAAGCAATTCTTACTATATCGTGAAAGTCATGGAGCCCTCTTTGCTACACAGTATCAAAATAAAATGTGGGTTGCTTAATAATAAAGCTGATATGTGCTATAAGTGTGTTAAACATGAACTGTGTTTAAAGTGAATTGGACTTCAGATTTCGACATGTGTTGGAATTTAATTGAACTAATCTAGATTTGAAGTATAAATTAAAGAGAATTGTTACGCATTATTATATATCCAAAAACTGATGGTAATGTAACATTTACACTGATTCATGTCAGAGTAGTGATATATTACATCAAGAGAGCATTTAATCATTCGTAATATGGCACTACGTCGCATTGGACAGATATTTTGGCGCCCCGGATATTAAAGTTAGAATGACCCCGATGGTCAGTTCGAGCAGCCAACTAAAATTTGAGACATTACTCACGATAACGATGATCTTGGCATGAACTATCTCAATGGAGATAGAAAATGGAAATGCCAACTTTTGTGCTGTATCGAAAGGAGTGTAAATGAACCTCTTCTTCTTATCAAAATTATTGATAAATTTAGTATCCATAAGGAAGAAAAGATTAAACTTCGTTCTTTCTAATTTAATAGAAAATAAAATACTTATATATTCATGTAAAACGTGAAAGATTTAAATTACAAATTATTATTGAATCAAAATAATTAATATCCCCTTCAGTTCCTTTAAGCTGGTCTTGAAAATGTTGTAGGCGCAACATCGTCATTTATGCAAAATTTATATGTTATCTAACAGAACCAGTTTTTTTGTCAATTTTAAATTTATATTTGTTTTGACGAAGTAACACTTAACAGTTAATGAATTACATAAAGAAGGTAAACTTCAACTCTCTTTACCAAGGTCGGCGGAGCATTAGTTGTCTGTCTTTCATGCTCATCAAGAGCCGTAAATGTAAGCAAATGAGAGCAAACGAGATGAAAGCATATGGAAAACAATTGACGGTTTTCCATATGCTTCCATCTCGCTTGCTCTCATTTGTTTATATTTACGGCTCTTGATTAGCAAGAAAGATAGACAACCAATGCTCCGCCGGCCCTGCTCTTTACTCTTTATCTTGTAACGTCATAATTTAAAGTCGATTGATTGACATAATACATTTGCGCTAACTCGATATTTGTACTTTATGTCTTTTTTTTTTGTTAAGATATTGCTTTTTGAGATTAAGAATCTGTATTCAATGCAAATGGGATAAAGTATCATTATTAGAGCCCCTGACCTATCTACGAAGGGACATGTGACCATAACTTATATGCTTGCGTAACGATACATGGCGAATGAACGCATTTTACGTTCATTTATGTATATCATCTATGCTACTATGTTCGTAGTCCCATGATTCGCATGTTCATTGCGTTCACTTGACTATGCAGGGAAATAGAATAGAATCCACGAGACGGCGGGCCCTGTGTTTAAAAATAGCAATGACGAGCACCTGCTTCAGCCATTCACATTTGCAAATATATTCGCTTCCTTCTTCACAGATCACCTCTTTGCGTTTTCACCAATTCACTTTTATTGACACATTCACTTCCGGTTTACCATACTTCCCGTATTGAAAAATGAATATTTGCAAAATGTGCATGTTTTTTATCCGGTGCAGAAATTGTCCCATTTAGCTTTATCCTGACGAAAATTTCGGATTATGAAATTCATTAACAAATCCGAAATTTTTCGAATCATTTTGGAATTTGTATCCGAACCAGTTTCCTTTCGATCTAATCTGAAGGGAGTTTTAAATCCGAATAAATCCGAGGCCCATTCAAAATTCGAATGAATTCGGTCAATCGGATCAGTCCGAATTAATCCGCATTTAGAAAACTTGGATTCACTTGGATTCACCGGATTTATTCGCCTTGCAAGTTCGGATTAATTCTAATTAATTCGGATTAATTCTTGAAATCTTTTTAAATTCCCTGGAATCTCTTGAAACCCCTTGAAATACTTAACAAAAGTTAATCACTTAAAAATCGTGAAACTCTCATTCACACACTAGAACCCTATACAAATTTCTGCACAGGATAGAATGGTTGATTAAATTCTTCACAATCACCTTTTGTTTAAGGTCCATTGCATCAGGTCGTTGTATACAGATACACCTTTCTTTTATTAAATATAACTGTTTGTCCATATATATAATATGTCTATCTATTTAAAATGAAAATAAATTAAAAAGGCGTGTAATTCTCTATACATATTACTGTAATTTATCACATATAATTACTGCAGTGTTGAATTAGAAAATAAAGTGAGAAAATATCCCCCTTTGATCCGGAACATACCTCTTTTACATTCAACAAATAAAAATATAGTAAGAACATCGGTATAGACAGCTGTTTGTTTTCTCGAAGACTTCCTTTTTTCTAGCCCGTCAGTTCGAAAGGGCATGGTGTATTCTTAGTGATGACAGTTAAAGTTGAAAGTGCAATTAGCATTAAAACTACTGACAGTCACACGTCATATGTGCCAATTAATTATAGCAGCCGCAAAGTGTACTCAAAGAAACAACTTATGCATCTGCAACTTTATCGAATATTCAAATATTAGTCTCATATCTTGCATGAATGTATTAAATTTGATTGATTCAATGACAGACAAAGAATTCGTGCAATGACCAAAATAACTTGAGGTTTTTGAATATTGAAGTAGGTATATATATGTATATAATTTTCATTTTACACGAAATTTGTCTTAAGCTTCTAATGAGTAAAAAAAAAAAAAAATCACGAATGTTTCGAGTGACGAGCAAATATCGGCCATGCGTTACTTCTTCGCGGATTTGGTGGCATGTGATTGGCATTAAGAAGAACCGTTGCTGAAAATTTCGAATGGCTTATTTACTCAAGATTTTATACGCCTGTTCGAGAAGACCCGCCGGGAAGTCGGGAGGTGCTTTTTTTGTAAGAAGCTCAATTCTGCTAAAAATAGAAACCCTGTCCCAATGATTCATCAAGTGACCAGTGAGGAATAAAATTTTACTGGTCTGTAGAATTCCGATAAGAGTTTGCAAATTTTAGGCAACGGAATTTTGTTCTTCTTCCGCAAGAAGTTAGATGCTTATAAAATCGTGAGAGCATTAGGTTTTGAATAATAAGTTATCATTACCTAAAGCTGATTAATCCAATTGGAAATAATTATAAGTAGCATATATTTGCATTTCGTTTTTTTAAAATTTGTGTCGGCTTTATTCAAAGAATGTCTCCATATCAAATTGAATTAAAAAGAAACAAGATTAAGACCTTAAGATACGACCTACAAATGTCAGGCCAAGCAATTTACTTCGCTTAGCGATAAGCCTTGCGATACTGCATCACAATCAGAAATAAACGTTACTGAAAATATCACATGTAGATTTTTTAACGATAATCATTCAAATTTTAATCGACTTATGATTCAACTGATCCAATTTCTGATGTCTATAAAGTAAAACTTACAAATACAATACGTATTTTAAATTCTAGTCGATATTTGTCAAATCGTATAAAATATTTTTGGTGCTGCATAGAGTAACACTTTTATAAATATAAACCTCTTAATTAAAATTTTGTTTTATAAATAATTTATGTTTTGTTATATCACAACTGTTTACAATAGCAAACTACATAGAAGAAATTTGCAAATTTTCGAACTTTCCTCGGAGATATATATTTTCAAGTACGACTCAAACTCAACTGAAGATGAGCTCACTGCCAGAGATAAAAGATGTTGTGCAACGCTTTATTTTTTACATGCAAATGAGCTTATAAACTGAATCGTTATGCGCTCTGACATGAGTTTCTCAAACTGTAGTTTTTACATGTACTGTAATTTTTACTTGTACTGTAATTTTTATTTGTAATGTATTTTTTATTTTTTGGGGTATTCCTTTAATTCCAATTAATTTATAAATTATAAAGTTGTATAATTAAAATTTGTAAAAATATTTTCAAAACCTTGAGATCTAGGTGTCTTTATTATTTAACTAAACAGTGGGTACCCGAGAATGTCGCGTCTTATTTCCATATTATTCTCGACATTCTCTAATACCCTTCCGTGCATATATGCAAGCGAACAGATACATACATATTAAGTACCTACGCTCTCCATACGCACGTCATCCAAGTCTGATTGTATTAGGGTTACATTGTGAGAGTTTGTATTCTAGAACTTCAAATTATTATTAGGCTGAAGGTTCAGACAATTACTTATATTTTTGTAATTTTTGTAATTTTTATAATTTACATATTATATTATTTACAATAATAAAAAAATTATTGTAAATAAAACACTTCTTTTAGTGAGATTCTTTGAAGAAAAAAAAATTCGTCTGATGATTAGACGTTTGAAACTTCAGCCCAATTAAATTAATTAGTTTCAGTATCTTGTACGTATGTTAGAACATCTTATACTTCCGGAAAAAAATTCAGGAAATATAAAAAAAAATAATAAAAGATTAAATAATGTTAATTAATGTTTGGAAAAATAACAAAGGGTACTTTACCTTGCCATCTTTGATTTATGCACTTACGGTTTGATAACTATTGCCTAATAATATTTTAGAATCAAGGGGGCCGACCCGGACCATAAATTTTCTCATAGTAGCAACAACATGTGCTTAGCGGCATTAAAATTGATATATGTTTTAGACAAACTCTTCGTTTATCAAATTCGATCGTTTTTATGATGAGAACCCTACTTCCAAAAAGTTTAAACGAATATTATATTAAATAGAACGAAAATACGATGTTCTTTATCAAAAAAAAAAAAAAAAAACTAGCTGTGAAGTTGTATCAACTTTTGTGCTCATTCAATGAGCACTTTGCTTCCTGTAAGCAAATATGATTTGCTTCCTCATAGAGGAAGCATTAAGTATTCTTTACATCATCATTCAATTTTGATTATTTGAGTAGTTATATTCACAAAATTCATTTTCGAAAATTACAATAAAGCACAACTTTCTTATTTTTCAATGAAATACATTAATCTTATAGGTCAATCGATTCGTCTCGACGCAAGGAACCTTTATTTTCCTTACGTCAGCTTTGAATTTTGAATATTTGAGAAGTCATAGTTGAAAAACTAATTTTTTAAAATTAAATAGAACCATAACTTTGTTATTTTTCAATGAAATGAAATAATATTATAGACCAATCGATTCGTCTCGACATAAAGAATATTTATTTTCCTTACGTTAACTTAAAATTTTGGTTATTTGAAAAGTTATAGTTAAAAATTAATTTTTGAAAATACAATTAACCATAACATCCTTATTTCTTAATGAAATGCATTAATTACATAGGTCAATCGATTCATCTCGATAAAAGGAATCTACGTTTTCCTTACATCAGCTTTAAATTTTGAATATTTCAGAAGTTATAGTGAAAAAATGAATTTTTCGAAAATTATAAAAGTACATAAAACTTGTAAAATTAAATATTTTGTTAAACCTTTGTAAAAAATTCAACTAGGTATATAGTGGAACAACTATGCAAAATTTCATCAGTTTATCTCGACGCGTTTTCAAGAAATTGCTGGATCGTGACATACATCCGTACACACACACACACACATCCGGACAATTTTTCAGGACATCATGTTAGATATATTGACCTTAAAATATGTTGAAAAAAAACCTTTTTTAGGAAACTGGATTTTGTCACCACTACAAAGCTTCCTCTATGAGGAAGCAAAAACAAAAAAAAACTATGCAATTGGAGAACAAAGTTTATCAAAATACGTATTTTGAGAGTGAATGAACGGTTAATTGTATATTGGGAAATGAACAGGTTTTGAATGAACCGGAATCGATTGACGAGTACGATTTCGAAGACAAACGTAAAGGCCGTCCGAGCGACCTATTATTTTCCAGGATCAATGCTGCTAATGATGTAGCATATGTACATATACATGCATGTAAGGCCGGTCAGTGTATTAGGCAAAGGAAGCAGGTCAAGCAGGTGTTCGGAAGTACGTTTTGTACATGTCCGCACGCATGCTAAATGCGACCACAATGAGCCCCAAAGTTTGCATTGTATTAACAAAATTTTCAAGGGAATTAGTTCATATTAAAAAAAAATTTTATGACGATAGTCGGAAAACTATCGTATTACCGTAAATCGACTCATTTTCATTTTTTATTGAGTTTTTTTTTATCTTACTGGATATAATTCTCTATCTGATCTGGGAAACGGATAAAAAAATAGTATGTTGATGAATGAATTCAAACGTATTTAAGACATATTACTGGTTAGTGACCCTAATTGCCTTCAATGCTTCTTGTGACTTGGATCCAACTCTTGCCAAGACATCTATTCAAATTATTTAGATCTGATTTACTCCCAATCCTTGAGAGTACCAATTCCTTATAATTATTCCTTACTATTATATAATGTGAAAAAATATAGGAACAAGATAAAGATAAATTATGATGTTTAATGCTTTTTTATCACTTTTAAAATGTTGATAATTTTGTAATTTTCTAATTTTAACTTTCTAATAATTCAAATTATGGTTAAGATAAAATTGAGCTGTAATAATTAGCATGAGAAAAGAAAGCTGATTACAGTGTATTTGTTTGGTTCAATTTTAAACACAATCACCTGCACGCATGCTCATTCAAAAACTGCTGATCATCTTCTCACACCTTTTCCTCTTTATTTTATATATTTTTTTCTGTTTAAATTCCTTTTTCCTTTTTATTCTTATAAAAGCAGTAAAAATGAGAGGGTAAAGCTTTATTGAATTTTTTGAAGCTGTTCGAATGTGGAAATGGTACTATTGTTTTCTCTTACTTGTATATATGAATGTAGATTGTAAAGCATGAGTGTTATCTAATCAGTTTCGATTTGCCGCGAAATTCAGAGCTTGTTATTTCAAGGTAATTGGGAATTAAAAGAGTTATCGAGGAAAGATATGTTGTTTACTTATTAATGAAAATTAAATATATGTAAGTATAATAACAAATATTGAAACAATCGACTTAATTGCGCATTAAGGTTTACTCCCTCTTAATATACAACTTACAACTTTGATTTCACTGATTTCACTAATTTCTAAGTGTCTTCACACTGAGAAAAAAACTTTTTTTAAATCAAAATTTTTATTTTAATAATTGAAAGTAAAAGTTTCTTTATATTATTAAAGAAAACTTTCTGTCTTTTAAAATAATTTTCTTTGATTCAAACACAGTTTATTTGATTCAAACAAAACTATCTTGAATTATTTTAATTTAAAGAAACTGTTTGTTTAATTCAAAAAAAAATTATTTCAATTCAAAGAATGTTTCTTTGATTCAAACGCGGAAAAAGGAAAATGGCTGAATTTACCATTTAAAATAGTCAACATGCGCTCTGAACGAATTTTTCCTGGAATTTAGTAACTTTTACTATTTAAAATTGTAATTTTTGCTAAGAAAATCTTAAACCATGCTATTTTCTTTGTAAAAGTTACAATGTGAAATAGTAAAACTTACTAAATTCCAGGAAAAAGGCGCATTTTGACTATTTTAAATGGTAAATTCAGCTATTTCTTTTCATTTTCTTTTTTCCGTATAAGAAACTGTTTTCTGAGTGCAAATATTTCCGAAGAATTCAATTACTTCAAGAGATTTCAAGTGATTTCAGGAGAATTCAATTAGGTGACTTCAGATATTTAAGGAGATTTCAGATATTTCAGTTGAGTTCAGTCGAATTCAGTAGATTTCAGGAGATAATTCAATAAATTTCTATGCAAGTGTACACCTTCACGAGTCGTCAACCCCTCGGTCAATGCCATTTACTGCTTTTCGGCAAAAACAGAATAGATTCGCATAAGATGCCATTAAAAAGTGCAATGTCATTCTATGCCTTCCAATGCACTGCTTCTTACTGGAAGCATCTTTCTATCTTCTAGAAAGCTCTTCCATATTGAATGTCTAGGAGATACTTCGACTGTGAATCCGGAACAAGACTGGATAAAGGGATTGATCGAGTGGATATTCCGACTGGCTCAGCAACTGAGTCGCGGTGGTAACGATTGTAGGATGTGGGGTTGAAAAGGCGGTTGAAAAGAGGGTTGGTTCGTGGTAACAGAGAACGGCCTCAACGGCAGAGTCGTAGATTGTACAACCTGCATCCACACTATAGCCTTACAATCGGTGGCGATGGAAAGGCAAGGAGGAAAAAACTTCGCTCACTACCGAGCTACCAACTAGTATCGAACCGGCGCCAGCACGCGCACCACGTATCGCATGCGTACTCCATATATGGCATTTAGTCTTCTAATGTGATAAACCTTCTCCAAACCACGTGCGTTCAATTTTTCCCACTCATTTTACATAAATCAGCGAATTTTGCTGAGATTTTTGTCTGGTGAAATCAGTGGGGTGTGAGGGGGTAAAAATTGATTGGAAAATTCGTGAAAGGATATCCCTATGGATGTTTGTGAGTGAGTGATTTTGACATCAAATGTTGTGTCAGATGGATTGTGTCAGATAATGAAGAGCGAAAGTGTCGATGTCGATGCGAATCGAAGGGCGTTCAAGTGGATCTTGAAATAGCAAGTGTGATTAGACAAAGGGGTGAAAATATCGCGAAGCATGTCGCGACCAACCCCGCCCAGTGAGGGTGAGGGTGGCGCCGGAAATTCTAGCAACACCGGCAGCCCAAGAACACCACGTGGTGGTCCCTTGAGAGATCGGGTCAGTTTCTTCGAGAAATTATGGTCTGGAGGAAACCGGTCTGCTAGTATGGAAGATCTTCCAAGAGATGTGGTGGATCCACAGATGAGAAGGAGCACCTCTAATTTGGCTGTTGTGAATGTGCCAAGGTCTTCCTCGCGAACTAGCGATTCTTCTTTTGAAGAGAGCTACGAACGCCTTGTTGAAGAAGGCGAATTTAACGGCGCGAAGGTAGAGGATGCTCATTTGGGAGGGTCGTTTGCTAATTTATTATGTACCTCATCAGTTGCTTCATTTTTTCATAACAAGCATATTATGGAGGACACAAATTCACACAGACGCATAAACATATAACACATTTGTCTTGAAACGGGTTCTTACCTATATAGGTTCTTAAGATGATGTTTATTATAGTTTAATCATATAAATTTGGGAATCTTTGAATTTTTGCAGAAAAGGATTGGTTGTTATTTTTAGTATATCCTGGAAGATTTCTGATAGAGATGAAAATGGGAACATAGATGTAAATCTTAAAGGTTACTTCAAGATTTTCAAGGTTGCTCGGGTTCTTTAATTTATCTCTTCCTCTTTTAACTTGAAGGATGTAAATGATTTACCGATCCTTTATCACTTCACTGTCTTCACTTGATAGAAACTAGAATAGGTTGCATCTTATATATTGTGTTCATCATTATCAGATTAAAGAAATCAACACAACATGCCCTCATCAACACAAAACTCTCATCATCATTTCTTTTATCCCAATTCATGATTTATCTGAAATGTCGAAATCTACATATAGGTGGTCAAATTTGAGAAGATAACAGTGAAAAAAAGTCTTCGAGAATTCACGTCATCAACAATACTGACCGGTGCCAACGGAAATACACTTTCCTCTGGACAATTGCTTACGGAAGTTAGTAGAACACCAAGTGAAGAACATGTTTTAGAAGATTCAGCATATCAAAGCCACAGTCATGGTATGCAGAGTCATGGTAGTAAATCGAGTTCAGTTGCCTCGTTTACCAAGTTTCCATCAGAGGAAAGTCTCTCCCAGAAGAGAGGATCAAGTTCACGACCTTCTAGTGCCTTGGAGGAAAAACCTCCTTCTGAGTGGTATGCTGAATATCGCAACCAGAGCTTCCAAAATGTTGGAGCCAGAATGGAATATGTACGCAGTCGAAGTGAATATGACGCGCATATTGCAGAGATTAAAGGTAATCCATTCAAAGATGCAGATTAGATTAAATATTTTCTATTTTTTAAATTCTATTAGATAAGAAAATTGTCTCTAGGGAGTTGTCTAAATGACGTCAGCGAGTATTCAGTTAGCCTAGTCCTTTTTATGCAATAGGGAGAATGGGGAATGGGGTCATGGGGTGAAATGAAATACCACCGGTGAACTTCCTACACAAAGGAATACCGGGAGGTAAAAATAAAAACTGCTTTTGTTTTGATCATGAATTATTGAAGTTGCAATTTAAAGTCGATGAAAATACGCAATTTTTATAAAATACGCAATTGTTATAGAATACGCAATTTTGTTGAACTGTATTAGAACTTTCATTAAAGAATCGAAATCATTTCGAATTTTAAATACTACTCTGTTTATGTGAGTTAATGTAATTTCCCTTACGTAACAATGTGGCTGATATAAGTTCTACTTAAACAGTAATTTTCGTAGAAAATCAGGGAAATAAGATGATTAATTTATAAATAATGATTCCATTAATTAAATAATGGGTCAATTTCTAATAAAAAGTTAATAAATGTCTGAGTTATGTAATGACGCAGTGGTCATTTGAGTGAATTTAATTCAAAATGAAACGAAAAAGTGAGGTCATGAAGGCCGGATGCTATAAAGCGTGAAATACTGCTCGCTGCTGAAACGAAATGCCGTCTGGTTTAAGGTTTTCTTATGTATTTAGCATAATGTAGTAACATGTTAATAGTCAATGGTGACACTTGTCTGCCAGTTCAAGGTTCTCTTCACGCTCATTCTCTATTTCATCTTATTACTCTCTTTCTCTTTCTCACTTTCAGTTTCTCTTACTTTTTTCTTCGCCTCTTCACTCGCATATCATATATTTCAAACACTAAACAAATTATTCTTTTGCATAATTAAATAATGTCTAGACCGCATCTAATTCTATATACAAACAAGCAAAACCATGAAATAATATACAAATACAAAAAGAGAAACAATTGAACAATAGAAATAATCAAATTCAGGGTTTTAATGTTTTTTTTTTTTTAATTTTTAATTTCTTTTATAATCTCCTTTATTTGTTCAACAATTCATCGTCTTCACAAAATCAATTACAAAGCGATTGTGTCACGGAGCAATAAAGATCGTCAAGCGTAAAGAAGAGAAAGTGAATCGTAAAGTCTGCGTTCACATTCGTCCTTCAAGGTCAAAAATTCCAATGAAACGATCGGCTAATCGATTAAGCATGACCGGGATCATTATTCACAGCACGAAGTAGCATTTATCGTTATCTGTAAATCACAATTGATCTGTCATTAAAAAATCTGCATTTTTTCTTAAAAATTACTTGAAAAAATTGATATTTTTAGAATAGAGAGCAATATGTTATTTAAAAAAGAATTCTGCTTCCAAAATACGTGAGATATTAGAAAAGTTTTTGAAGTGCGTAGTTCCCTAAAGGAGAATAAAGAAAGGGCAGGGCAAGGGACAAGGGAAAATTGAGAAGGGAAGGGAAGGTTGGTTCTGAGTCATTCACCACAGTATAATTTTAAGTATAGGGTCGAATCGTACTTTTGTGTCCATACAAGCATGCATACACGCATCCACCCTAAACGGATAAAAGATTATGAGATTCATTTTTAAGTACGTAAAAAGAAAATATGGTCATATGATCGATATTTGACTAAAGTATATTAAAAAGTAAATGAAATCTTGAAAAGGACAATCATTTTTAAATATGACATTGCATCTAATTGAACTATTGCATATTATCTAAAAATTTTTTTCTCTATTTCATATAAAGAATTAATAATCGCAAATGAACTCTGATATTATATAATTTTTTAATATTTATAAATATATTATATTTTAGTTTAGTTTATTTATATTAATTTTTTTTTATACACGAATTTAAATTAAATATTTTTTTGGATTTGATATTGAACGGACGGAAGCCAGCATTTTTGGTTAGATAGTAAGATGACACACCCTCCCTTTATGTTAATTTCACGGTCAATTGATTATTAAAATTATCCTATAATGTAAGGCACTTTTTTGTTTGACTGCTGAATATTTCTCATATCTTTTTAATTGAATGCTTTCCACCCAGGTAATAAACAGTTATTTATGTATTTAATGTATTATAATGAGAAATTAGCATTCAATATGATAATTAGATACAAAATAAATTCAAATGAGTCCTACCCTATGCGCGGGGCTAATTTCTCTTTTTACATTCACTTTTTTAAAAAGATTCAGAGGATTCTAAACAATTTCAAATCGATGAACATGAAAAGTATTGGATGTCTAGTGAAGATTTAGAATTTATTTTAGACAAATTCTTTCCCCCCGAATAATTTTTTTCATTTGAGCCTACGCTTTTTCCTTTCGCCGATTCACATTTGGTTTGCGTGAGAGTTGTTTTCAGGAACATGGCACGTCAGATGTCCACGTGCGTCGGCAGCACATGCGATCTTACCTCCTCATCCTCCGCGCAACACCAATTACGAACTAATTATGAAACAATTTCGCGTACAAATAGCAGTGGATCTGATCTAATGGAGAATGATAGACTACAGTACTGGTAGGGTGTGAGACAGTGAGAGCTGTCTGCATCTGCAAAATGAACAGACGGACATAAACATAACGTTACTATATCTTATTATACCTACACACACACACATTTCGTGGGCGCTTCAAATCAACGCGTTTATTTTATACTTGATAATACTTTCTAAGGTACATAGCCTTGTGCTAATGTCAAGGTTAAATCGGCTAATCTCACATCTAGTGACTATATAGTTTATACATAGATCTTTGCCCGATATTCGAGGTCGGCTGTTGTGCAAATTACTGAATACTTGAACTTACATGTTCCTTTACATTTCTCTCTCAAAGGCTAAGAATTCATTTAATTCATGAAATTCAATTCGTCTTCTAGTCAATGAAGAAAGTTTGAAAAATTTATAGGAAATAGGATTTGATGGTCGCTTTTATTTCATTGAAATATACAATATCATTATTTACTTTAAGAATTGCAAATACTATAAGATAAAATTCTATTAAAATCCTGAAATCGTTCACGATTTTCATACTTTGATATCAATATTCCAGTATCCTTGAAAATTATTTCAATGTAGTGTGTGAGTGGATACATTTCTGAATCTTTGACCATGTCCTTAAAGAGGATCATCTTCTGTATATAACTATTATGTAACATTGTTGATGATACAATATTATTTGTGATTTGAATTTAATTTTCGATGGATAAAAAATATAGAAGACATGTGTATTCTGTAAAAATTTGAATTTTATTTTTACATTTAGAGCGATAACCTACCACAAGGTATTCTCAGGCTTTTGACTTGACTTGCATTTAGGCTTTTACTGCTTTTATCGTTTTTCTTATCAACAACCTCCCAGGAAAAATAATTTATCTGCTTGTTGATTATTACAGCGCTTTTATTTATATTTACTATCTAGCCCGTCCGAGATAAGAGGTTTTAGTCGTCAACAAAGTATTTAACTCCATTTGTCACATATGTGTGATTCCGCTCATACAATGTATATTAATTTACAAATCAAGTCCACAAGGTATTTTGCTTTTAAAGAATTAACGAGAATATTTTTTCTTATACATTTATATAATTTATGTAATTATTTTTGAATTGAAGAAGAGATCTCTGTGTAATAAATTGAGTATAAATTATAATATGCAGAGAAGTGCGTTTGTGACTTTTGATAGGTGAAGGAAATACTAGATTTGTCACGGATATCAACTGTCTATAACCACCAATGAATTCAATACGTCTCATAATTATAAAAACGAAAAATGTAAGCTACCATCTGCAATTTGATATACTTTTGGCGGCTTTTTTCTTTCCTGAATATATATTTTGTTCAATAAATAAAAAATCTAACAACATGAATATATAATTTTACATAACAAAATTCTATACTATAGTTACAATAGAAACAACTGATAACAAGGAATCCGCATTTCATGAAGGTCTAGATTTTGTTAAGGCTTCTGATTTTTAGATTTTACTTACACTTATTATGTTTCAATGAGACTATGTTCTAAATCGATAAAGCTATTACTGATTACATAAGGTGTAAATGGACGGCTTTCATTCGCTTACTTTCAAGATGTGTTAAGCTACAAACAAGATAATTTCCTATTTAGTCCACTTTAAAAAAAGTGGATACATAAAAGCCAAACCAGTTTCACCAAGAATAAAAAGAATATATTTTTATGCATTTAAGAATAGCTTTGTAGTATAAATATGGAGCTTAATTTGCATAATAATTCAATTTAAATAATATGGATTCAAAAACAGAAATCATGCGTGTTATTGATCAATGAGCTTCGATAAGAACTTGACCTACTTCCACTAATTTACCCTTATTTTATGTAATATTTCTTATCTTGAAGATCCATATCATTACATTTAGCTCTTTCAATTCGTTTTCATTTTTGCCAACGAATACTGATGATGTTTTTTAAATTCAATTTATACAGAGAATAATCATGCATTATAGTGACTTTATTTCAATTATCATTGCAATCACAATGCAGGTTTTTTCAAATGCACCACCAACAATTTATATAAGTCGAACAAGCTTTCATTTTCCGAAGCTTCTTTACCTAATTTTTTGTAAACCTTGCCTTCCTTCAGAGTTTCTTGAATTAAGTCATTCATAAATTGATCCCGTATATTTTCTGGCATCCGATGACTAAAAGGACATATAGCAGTGTAAAGGTCTGCAAATTTAATAAGAATGTGAGATAAAATACAATTTTTTATGTAGAATATATTAATACTTGCATACCTTTCCTTTCTTCTATATTTTTAAATTCGTAAAGTACTTCCCTCGTGCTGCAGTGCAATACTTCAAAGCCTATTTCTTTACAGGTTTTCTTTAATAATGCTCTCGGATTTTCTTCGAAGCAGAGAGGTGATATGAATTTCATAGCGTCCTAAATAAACAAATAACAATTCAAATACACATACTTTTTTTGTATAAAAAGTTTACAATTTTCAAAATATATTCCAG
>CAJFCO010000173.1:652351-739141 GCA_904066015.1 Synergus gifuensis | reverse complement strand
CTCATTCGTAAAATTAATTCTACCTTTGCTAACCGAATATATTCCAATGTAAACAAGCTACGATCGAAGGATCGCAAAAAGGTGAGTAATAATTCGACTGGATCATCAAAAATCATTCTATTGTCTCGCAATGTCGCCACTGCATGAATATTCGATGTCTGAGCCTCACCTTATTAGGCACGCTAGATGTTTCTTCAATTGAGGAAATGCAAGATTTTCTAATAAACAACAAAATTCTAGATCGAAGAAAACACCAGAGCGCTAGAATATCTGGGCCAAACCTGGGGAAGCCAGAGCAGTCTCGAAAGCATTGGAACTCAAGGTTCAGCTGCCAGTGAAAGAAAACGCCAGAGTAGTGAAAAATGGAAACAGGGAGCTCGAAAAACTCTTCTTCAGTGGGTCACGAACGCACTACCAAAGTTAGTTCTCTTTTTAGACATGCAAAATTGAAACTCTTAATACTATTATAATAATAATACTTAATTAATGCTCTTGAATTATTAATGCTCTTAATTATTTTTAGGGACATGGGAATTCAAGTCAGAGACTTTGGGGCGAGTTGGAGAGATGGTATAGCCTTCCTTGCCATCATCGACGCTATCAAAGCCAACTTGGTAAACCTGGCTGAAATGAGAGCAGCATCCAACAAAACCCGACTCGAAACGGCGTTCCAGGTTGCAGAAGTGGAATTAGGCATTGCACGTCTTTTAGATCCTGAGGATGTGGATGTTCCCCAACCAGATGAAAAATCAATTATGACCTACGTGGCACAATTTTTGCACAAGTACCCAGAGCCGAAATCTACTGGACCTGATTCCTTTGCTGCAATTCAGCAGGAATACAATTCTTTGTTAGGATGGCTCAATGATAGAACCGGACATTTGGAACATCTTGATAGAAGCAACTCTTTCCCTCTCAATTATTCTGTAGGTTCTAAAAATTGAAAAATTCTAAAACGAAAATTCTAATTGATAAATTAAATTTGTAAATTGTAGATCAAGAATTAAGATTAATTAATTAATTATTTCAGGAATATACAGCTTTCAAGGGAGAGATGGATGATAGAGTACCAATTTATAAGAAACTACAGAGTTTTGTTGACACCCCAAGCATGATTAGCATCACTCGAGATTCTTGGAAACATATTCAAAGCTTGTGGAAGAAGTTGGAACTACAGGTTCGTCAGATTGGTCCACTTGTCTACTTGTCACTTGTCTACTTTCCTTGATTCTTTTATTGATAAAATAAATAAATAAATAAATAAAATGATCTTCTTTCAGATGTTGCGATGGTTATGGTTGCTAGATTCCGCTCTTCTAGGAGAATTAGGAGAGCTGGGAAGATGGCTAGCTCACGCAGAGATGCTTTTGAATTCAGACGAGGATATTCCGGAAGAAATGACAGAGGAAACTGCGAGCATAATTTCCAACAAGCTAGAGGACCACAAAGCATTCTTCCTGGACTTGCCTATAATAACTGAAAAATTCCAACGAGCAAGATCATCACCATTTGCAAGACAACTTCCCCCAGAACAACTGGAGAACATGACCTCAAGATTCGATAGTCTTCTATCCCGAGCTGCCAAGAGGAGAATTAAACTTAAGTTTCTGGAACACAAATGTTGCCTTATTGCATTCCTTTTCCTCGTGGAGACGAAACTAAAGGGTTGGAGCATCAAGTATGGTACAGAGGAAAAGGTTCATGATATGCTTGAGCAATACAGAAATTTTGTCTCCAGAAACCGAATATTTCAAGAGTTTCAAAAGGCCTATTTGGATATGCAACAGGTTGCTGATGAATACAAACGAGAAGGAGATGTTGGTAAGATCGATGATCCTTTCTGTTTTTAACTCATTACTCATTATTTTTTCTAGGACCGATTGAATATTTATGATTTTCGTTTTCAGATCGTGAGGAGAGTTTCAGTATTGATCGTTTCATGAGGGAAACTGGTGATAAGTGGAAGAACGTATCTATGGATCTTCGTTGCGTGCAAAGCATGCTCGAGGAAGTGGTCGCTTATTGGCGTCGATGGAGAATAGTTTCTGATGAATTTGAAGCTTGGCTAGCTAAAGCTGAACCAGCCTTAAACTTCCCGGAAGAAGAGAAAATGGAGTTCTTCCAAGATATTAGTGTCTGGAAGGATAAGTACCAACAGCTTTCAGACACTGTCAGTTTTCTGATTGCCACTTCTGACGAAAAGGTATGATACAAAAGTAGTAAATGCAAAAATAGAAATTCTAACTTTGTCAGTGAAAATATAATCTAATAATGAAATTTTATCGATCAGGTGGCTCTTCACTTGAAGGAGCGATACGTGAACTTGACTTCGAGATGGGAAAGACTTTTCCAAGAAGCAAAACAATACATGCATGCTGGAGATTTATTGCGAAACCGAAAAGACTACAGATCCGGAGTTGAGACACTTCAAACTTGGTTGAGGAATGCTGAAGCTGATCTCTCCACTGCTCAACTAACATCAACTGAAAAAATCAAGGCCTATGGAGAAAGATTGAAGAATTTGCACGAGGAAGTTGAAGGAATCGAGGAACTCTTCAAGAACATCAGTAGAAAGTTCCAAAGCTTGATTCAAGATCTATCAAGAGATGAGGTGGACAAGATGATGAACACCTTGAAACGGGAGAAGGAAACTCTCGTCAGAGTTCGAGCTCTGATCCCCATGCAACTGCACCTCTATCATCAGCTACTGGTCCAGCAGGAATCACTGGAAGCTGGTCAACGAGAAATCTCCAGTTGGTTGGACGAAGCTGAACGATTATTGGCTAGCTATAATTTTTCTGGTGGAAGAGACTCAGCCCTGGCCCAACTTGATCGTCATAAGGCCTTCTTTTCCAGAAGTTTGTACTATAAATCTATGTTGGAATCGAAAAATAAAGTCTTCTCTAGCATTGTCAAGTCTGTTGACGCTCATGCTGATGTCAACAAAGCTGAGGGTGGAACAGAGCTAAGACAACTGAATGACCGGTTTGGAAAGATCTATCAATCTACTCAGGTGTGGGAACAAAAACTCCAGGAAGCTGTTCGCTGTTGGACCAAATTTAAAGAGTGCGAGAGACAAATTTCTGAATGGCTTTCATCTGCTGAGACTCTGATTAATGACAAACATATTGACAATCGACAATCTGTTGAGTACCACAAGAACTTCTTTGGAAAAGTTAATGAAAGATGGATTCTGGATCTTGTGAATGCTGGACATGATCTAAGGAATTCTTTGCCATTGGACCAACAAGCTCCCATTGTAGAAGCTGTTGATGCTCTGCAGAGACGCTGGAAAGAAGTCTTGTCTTTTGCACCTCTGCATCTGATGAGACTTGAATTTAGACTTGACGAGGCAGCTTTTGCTCAGTATCTGAAGGAGATTGAAATGGAAATAAATGCTGAGCAACAGGCTCTTATTAAAAATGAAGATGTTGGGACAATTCTTCAAAGGAATAAAGAGTTTTTTGTCAATCGTGGAATTGTTTTGAAAGTTGAACGTTGTTTGCAGTCTTTGAAGAAGATAAGTACTGCTTATATTCAGGTTCAGCCTGATGATAATTTCCTGGGTGAAACTACTCAAAGAGCCGAGAGATTGTGGGAAGACGTGGCTCAACGAGTTGAACATCTGAGGGAACAACTTCGTCAAGTTCCTGAACAGTGGGCTGCTTACCGGCAAAAGTTAGTAGTTAAGATTTGCATAACATTTATTAACATTTGCTAGTATTTAATTAATTGTAATTGATTAAAAATCATTAATATTGATAATTTATTATAATTTATGCACAGGTTCAATGAAATGGTTCGATGGATGGATCACGTAGACAGCACTTTGAGAACTATCTTGCAAGAGGTGACTTCCTTGGAGGAATTCGAAAAGGAAAAAACAGTTTTCCAGGTAAGAAAGTTTTAATATTGAGATTTGCTTGGATCTGAAACATTTTCTATAACCTGGGTAGTTTATAATTTAAAATAAACTTAAACTAGATATGTTTTTACCTTGCTTCCTCGGATAGCTACAAACTTTGACGGTAAATATCAGCGGAAATTCCCACTGTTTAGAGATTATTGATAAATCTTATTTAGCATTTGTCGATTAGAAATGAGAATAATTTTGTCCATTATATCTGTGCAGAAAGTCTGTCGTGAAGCGGACAACCAACGAGAGGCGATGAAATGGTTGGTTCAAACTTTGGACAGCCTCACATCTAATCGATCTGATCACGAAGCAATAACCGAGCAAAAACATCTTGAGCAGTTGATAACTCGTTACAAAAACTTGATACCGACCATAGAAATCACCATGACTAAGACAGAAATTTACTCCAAGAGTTATACTTATCGTAAAGAAGTTCGAGAAGTTTGTACACTACTTTACAAAGTTCGAGAACAGTCGACAGTTCCTGCAGCTGTAGAGACTCAAGAGAAGATTAAAGATGCAGTGAAACATCAGGAAATTCGTATAAACCAGTTGGAGCAACAAAGAGCAAATATTGTCAGCATGTTGCAGCGTGGAAAGGATCTTCTGAAGGATCAGCATGCGCCATCCTTTATTTCCTCAGAAGTTCAACAATTGGAATCCAGCTGGAACGAAACTTATGGTCAGAGTATGGAAGCCTTGAAGAATTTGAAGATATCTGAAAAATTGTGGACTGCTTACGAAGAGCAGAAGAGGGAGATCTTGAGACTCATCTCGCAAGCTGAAGAAGAGCTGAAGCATGTTAAAACGGCTGGATACTATGATGCTTCCAGAATTCAATCAGACCTTCAAACACAAGAGAAGTTAAGTTCAACCCTTCGAAAAGATGCATCAGAAATGTTGAAGAAGCTGAGAGAGACTCACGAGAGTTTGTGTAAAGTTACTCCACCAGATAGACAGTCTCAGCTGTCCAAAGAGGTTTATGAAACTGAGACGAAACTGGAAGTCACTTTGCAGAAGGTAGAGAAAAAAGTCATCGAACTCAAGGAATACAACGTGAGGTGGAATACTTTCCAAACTAAACTCAATGATCTCAAGACATGGACTCAACAAAGTGCTCCACAATCAATTGCTAATATTGATGCTTCCACATCTCCTGAAGAGAGAGTTCGCAAAACTGAGATTCTGCAGAAGCTGATCCATGAGAAAATCACGATTTTGAAGACTTTGGAGAAAGAGTCTAGCGTTCTTATTTCAACTGATGCTAAACATCCAGAAGCTCAGCAGTTAAAGGACAAGGTAAAGAAGATTAGAGACCAAGTGGAGAGTCTCAATAAAAGTATCGCTGACCAACGTGACCAGGAAACTCAGAATTTAGCAACCTGGAAAGAGTACGAAGTTGGCATTCAGAAAGTGAAACCCTGGATAGAGGAAGCTGAATCTAAAGCTGCAACTCTTGGAGCCAAACCAACGACTTTGATTCAAGCAACTGAGATGCTTAAGGTTGCTAAGGAATTCGAGAAACGATGCGATCAGTACGTACCTCAACTTCAAGAATTGACCCAGATAAGTCAGCATATTGCAGGCAAAGGAGCTGCACCTGATGAAGTTGATGCGGTGAATACTCGTTGGAATTCAGTTCATGATATTGCTGTCCAGACAACAACGAAGTTGGACAAATTGGTTTCTTCTTGGAAGACCTTTGAGCAAGATGCAACACAGTTCAACGAGTGGTTGCAGAAAAGTGAGAAGGTTTCTTTGGTTGAACCAAATTTTCAGACACCAGAAATTAGCAAACTTGAGCAAGAACTTTCAAGAATTAAGGACTTCAATAAGGACATTTCTGATCATCAAGCTCAGTTGATTTCCCTAACTCAAGTCTCTGATCATATCAGCCATGGATTATCTATTGAAGGAGCAACGAACTTAAAAACCAGAGTTTCAGAGATGAAGTCTCGAGTCAATAAACTAGCAGACACAGTTAGACATCAGATAAACCGAGCATCAGATGTTCTCCTTGCAAGGCAAGAGTTCCACATAAAGATAACTGATTTTGAGAATTGGATGAGCAGACTTAGATCGAACACTGCAGAGATTAGTGATGTTGATATCGATAATGTGGACACCAATCTACAAGCTGTTCATGCTTTCCTGCAAGAGCATTCTGAGAAGCAACCTAACTTCACTTCCATTTATGATGAAGTAAAGAGTCTTACAGCTTCGAGTTCTCAACAAGAAGCTGCAGCACTTGATGCCATCTACAGCTCTTTAGCTGAGAAGTACAAGAACTTGGAAGATGATCTGCAGCAAAAGAAAAAGGGTCTAGAAAAATGGGCGGAGCTCCTAAGCTGGAAAAACGAAGCGAGTGCTCAGCTGAGTCACTGTAAGTATCAGTCAGAAGCTAGAAAACCCACAATAACTGATTTGGAAAGCATCTCATCAGAGTTGCAAGGTGTGCAATCGAAGATAAGTGCCTGGAAGGAGCAGGTTCCAATTGTAGACAGTGCCTTAGGTTTCCATGTTCGTGATAAGCAAGGAAATCCCCTAACAGCATCAGCTTTGGTCAATAACCTCGAAGCTCAAGCTGTGATCTTGAGAAATGAGTTGGCTACGAAGAGAGACAAGCTTGAAAGTCTTGGAGCAAGATGGGATAATTTCCGAAAATTGCAACAGAAGATTAGTGAAGAGATCGTTGGCACTCAGACGATTCTTCAAGAAGTGACTTACAAGTTTGATACTTGTGAGAAACTCTCCTCAACTATAGAGAAGATCAATGACCTGATTCAACAACATCAAGGATGTGTGAACGACAAAGATCAGTTACACAGAGAAGGTGATAACCTTTTAAGAGAAGATCAGAGAACAATGACCAACATCCAAGTAGTCATATCATCAGTTGATGCTAATTGGGAGAAGGTAAATGAACTTCTCTATGAAAACAAGAGAAAGTACATCGAGATGGACAATGACTGGCGACAGTACCAAGAAGCCAGGGAAAAATTGACTATTCTTATAGAAGAGTCGAAAAATCTGTGCCAATCTCCAAAAGAAGTGCCAAACGATATAACACAGGCTACAGTTGTCTTGGATAAATACAAGAGGGAACTAGAATCTTTAAAGAGGGGCAAACAGTTCCTGGAAAAGATGGAAGCGAAGGCTCAGCAGATAATGAAGGAAGCTTCCCTAATGCCTTCTTTCAAGACTGAGTCGATCGAATCTGATTTGTCTAAAGTGAGGAAAGAATACCAGAAAGTCTACTCGAAAGTGGTGGAGAAAAGTCAGATTTACGAGACCCAAGTGGTTCTTTGGAAGCAAGTTGATGAAGCGAAATACGAACTTACGAGGTGGTTAAGTGATACCAATGAAGCATTTACTTCAGCTATCGAACGCCTTTCTGATGCTGAGGCTGGTCAAGCTAGGTTGGCAAAGTACTATGAAGAGCTGCCAGCCTATCAAGACATTCGTAAAGGAATAGTGAGTAAGACAGAACAACTGATCAAATTAAACAATAATGTTAATATATCTACTCTAGCTTCTCTGAACCAGCTTCTTGACGATGAATTCAAAGTCGTTAAGGAATCAGCAGATAAGTTGGAGTCCTTGACCTCAACTTTAAATGATAAGGAGAAGAGCATTCGTCAAGAGCTGAAAAAATCAAGTGACCTAATTTCAAAAATTCGAGAAGACATTATCAAGTGTGATGATCTCACTGGAGACAATACGAAGATCTTGAGTAGAATCAACAAATGCCAGGAGTTAAAAGAAAAACTAGAGCAGTGTGACTACTCTTTGTCTGAGATTAATGAGAAATTAACAGAGATGACCTCCACCTATCCTTCAACTTCCAGGTCCAGTTTGCCCAAAGAACTACAAGCACTTCAGCTTAGAAGAGATGGCGTAGCTAGTCATGCTGATAAGGTAAATGCGACTTTGGTAGCATTTTTGACAAAGCTCTACCATGAAAAGTTTGGGGCTCTTCAGAGACTGGTTACAGTTCATAAGGAAAAAATAGCCTGGTGTGAACCTGAAAAAAGCAGTGACAAGTACAACCTTGAAGTGAAGATGGCGTCCTTGAATGATGTGGCTGTTGGAATTGCTGATTGCGAAGCTAGAAAAACTGACAGTGATCAATTCTTGAAATTGTTGGAAACTGTTGAAAGTGTTGACACAATGAGAGCTTTACATTCTGAACGTGAGAAAGTTGCAAGTGACCTTGAAAGCTTGAAAGCTAATTATGGCAAGATCAAAGATGTTTTAGAGAGTAACATCGCTTTATGGCAACGCTATGAAACAACATCTGAGAACGTTGTCTCCTGGTTGAAAGAAATAGAGAATAAAATCAGACTGGAAGGGTCTTCTCTCATCAATCCTCCAGAAATAGAAGCTAAAATTGATGAGATTGGTAGCCTAAAGGATTCTGTTTCAGAGTTTCAGACAGAGTTGGCTGATTTAGCTGCATTAGGTGATCAGATTACGACGGTTAGTCCAGAGTCTAGGGTTGGACAATATGTTGGACATTTACATGCAAGATATCAGACGATCCAGAAGTTTCTGAACCAGCATCTGAAGAAACTTGAAGAGCTGAAGGCTACGAGAGATCAGTATAAGTCAAATACAAAAGAACTCGAAGGTTGGCTCACAGACGCTGAGAAGAAACTGAATACTTTTGATGAAATCAGTGGACCTAAACCTATCACCTTCTACCAGAATAAACTTAAGGAGTTGAAGACCTTCAATGAAAACCGGGAAGTAGGTCAGGCAATTTTGAACCAAACAGTTGAAGCTGGAGAGAACTTATACTCTAACATCAATTCTAATCACAGAGAAATTATTCGAACAGAGTTGAGAAATCTTAGAAACAGGGTTGATGCTTTGGCTGATCGAATGAGCACCACTTATAAGAAAATTGAAAGTGATATGATGCACAGGTCTTCCTTTGAAGATAAATACACTCAGGTAAAACGATGGGTGATTGATGCTCAAACGAAGATAACTGAAATGCAAGATCTCCATCCAACTCTTCAAGAAAAGAAGTTAGCTCTTCATTCTTATAAAGCCATTGCTCAGGATGTAGGTGTACATAGGACCATTTTACAACAATTGCAAGAACGTTTAGGTAATGTATCAGATGATGAATCGAGTGATATGCTCATTATTGTTATTGAAGCTTATGATAAACTCTCTGATGATGTCGAAGGAAAAGTGAATGTCGCAGAAAAACATGTATCCAACCACGAAGCTTATCTTCAAACTTTTGATAAGATGAGAGATTGGATAAATACGATCGTTAATGAAGCGACACCAGTGATTGATGATTTATCAATCGAGAGAGATGCTGCTAAAGCAAAGGTCCATGTAATCGAGAATATCCTTCAACAGAAGGATGAGGGTGATCGTTTAATTGAGGATTGCAATCAACAGCTCAACATCATTTTGGAACAGACTTCCATACCTGGACACCCAGCTCTCCTAAAATCCTTCGATGACCAGAAGAAGATCTGGCAAGATTTCCTGAAGAAGTCTGAAGCTACTCGAGATAGACTAAATCGACTTTTTGATCAGTGGTCGGAATTCCAAAAGGTTATTGAAGCTCTTGAAGCCTGGATGAAACAAATGGAGGTTCAGGTGAAAGATCAGAGTTTGAAGAGTACTGAAGAGGCTAAGAAAACTCACCTGAAGAAGCTAAAGAGTCTGGAAGAGGAAATCACAGCAAAAGGTGTTGATGTTAATTCGGCTATTGAACAAAGTCAGAATGTGGAAGCTGAATCTGATTTGGCGACTAGAGTTTCAAGACAGGCTACAAAGTACCAAGCAATCAGGAACCAGGTTAAGGAAGCTGTTGCTCGTTATGAACAATTTGTGAAAGAACATGGAGCCTTTAATGAAAGGTACAATCAGTTCGTAACCTGGATCAGTCATGTTCAGGATGAACTGAAAAAGCATAGTGAAATTGTAGGAGATCTCTCGGTTCTGCAAAATCGTCAGAAGAGTATTCGAAATCTGGGAGACACTAGGACGAAAGAAAATGCTCGCTTCGAGTCTATAATCGACCTTGGGGAGAAGCTCTACACTCACACTTCACCGGAGGGTCGAGAAATAGTAAGACAACAATTGAGAAACTTGAGAACACTTTGGGATGGATTTTCCGAAGATTTGCAATCATCAACCCAGAAACTCGATCAGTGTTTAATGCAATTTGCTGAGTTTTCACTTTCTCAGGAACAACTGACTGCTTGGTTACGAGATGTTGAGAGGGCAATGCATCAACATACTGAGTTGAAGTCAACCTTGGAGGAAAAGCGTGCTCAGCTGCAGAATCACAAGATTATGCATCAAGAGATCATGTCCCATCAAACTTTGGTGGAGTCAGTTTGTGATAAGGCTCAGCTCCTTGTTGACCAAACAAAGGACACTTCTTTGAATGTCTATCTTCAGTCAATAAAACAGCTGTTCCAGAATATCGTTGCCAAGTCTCGTGATCTATTGGACAACTTAGATGATTGTGCTGAAAAACATAATCGATTTAATTCGAAATGCGTTGGATTTACTGATTGGCTAACTGGAGAGAAGGAGAAGCTGCTTGACTGTAATGATGTGTCTGGACAGAGAAGTGAAATTTCGAGAAGATTAACTATACTTGCGGTTCTATCTGATGGAGAAAATCAAGGAAAAGAATTGTTGAAGGAATTGAGGGAACTTGCAGTTGCTGTAGCTAAGAGTACAGCTCCTAAGGGTCAGGAAGATGTGAATAGGGAGGTAGCTGCATTGGAAGCTATTCTAAAACAACATCTAAGTGAAGTTGGTTAGTTTTGATTTATTTATAATAATAATGATGAGTGTTTTCGAAAGTAATTCTTTTGTATCTCTTAAAAATTTTTACTTTTTTAGAATCAGCAAAGACACAGCAAAATGCAGCTATGAAGAAATGGCAGGACTTCGAAGATCAGTTAGAAGCCCACACAAGTTGGTTCCGTGCAGTGGAAGCATCATTCAGGGATCAGCAACTACAGCCCACCTTGAAAGAGAAAGAAGAACAGCTAAGTGCCTTTAAAGAAAAACGTGAAGTTATCGTTAGACGAGAAAAAGAAATAGATCAGTTTGTTGATGAGTCTCATGGTCTTTTAAATTCCAGTGGAGTGGAGAGAATCAAACCTCTTATCTCTCAAATTAGCAGCAGGTGTGTAAATTAAAGATCTGGTGAATTCTGATTCGAAGTAGAACAATTTAATAATGACAGTCAATTTCAGGTATCAGCAACTACATGCATTAAGTAAAGATGTCATCAGTCGTTACCAGAGCATTGTAGATGACCACAAAGCCTACGAAGAAAAATCGAAGGCCACAGATGCTTGGCTTACTCCACTCGAACAAAATCTTGATGCCCTAAAGAAGGAAGAAATTGGAGGAAATTTGGAAGTTAAAGGTTCAAGGTTGCAAGTCCTACTTACAGAACGTGAACAGGCAGAGCATCGTTTATCAGGTTTAACTGCTGCTGGTGAAAGAATTCTTGCAGACACTTCTGCTCAAGGCCGAGAGCAAATTCGACAAGAATTGAGGAATGCCAGAGAAAGATGGGACAGTTTGGCTGAAGGAATTCTTGAACAACAAAAGAAACAAGATGCACAGAGTCTTCAGTGGTCAAGTTACCAAGAAACGTTGCAACAAATTCTATCTTGGCTCGACGGAATGGAAAGAGCGATGAAACAAGATTCTGGAACTGGCTGGACATCTTTGCAGGAGGTTCGATCTAAATTACTGAAGAACAAAGTAAGTTATCAATTTTATACTAATTTTAGTCTTCTAAAGCAGATTATTAGTAATGGTTTTTTTTTACTTCAAGGCCATGCACCAGGAGATACTTTCCCACAAAAGAATCATTGAGGGTGTCTCGGAAAAGGCAAACGCCCTAGCTCAAGTCTCCCAATCACCAGTAGACATTCAAAAAGTGGATTCAATTTCTCAAAGATACGAGAAATTGGTAAAGGCTTCACAGAAGGGAATAGGAAATTTGGAATCAGTTCTTGACATGCTCCAACAGTTTCACGATTTACAGAAGGCTTATGAAGCCTATCAAAAGCAGCAATGGGAAACTCTTTCAAACTATAGTGACTCTACTGGAAACAAAGCAGCTCTTCAAGCTAAATTATTAAAAGTTATTGAGATCCAGGATAAACTTAATGAAGGTGAAATGAAACTGAATCTTCTAGAAAAACACGTTGCTCAAAATTCTCGAATCCTGTCACCAAGGTCACAGGAGTCAATGGAGAGAGATTTGACTAATTTGAGATTTGAGACCAAGAAATTTGCAAATGCAGTAAGCGATGCCGTCCGTTGTATCGAGGAGAGAATTCAGCAGTGGAGTGAATATGAAAATTCGTTGGAACGTTTGTTACTTTGGTTGGCTGAAGCTGAAAATTCACTCAAGAATTACTCCTTGAAAAACACGATCGAAGAAAAGCAAGAGCAACTCGAAAAGTATCAGGTATGTTTGGATATTTGCTTAGTTTTTGACTCATTCATAAATAAAGATTAAATGAAAATCTTTGAACGAGGGGATTCAATTTTATATTAAATGGTAAAAATTCTGATGATCAAATTCCTCAGGATCTGCTAAAGATTATGGAAGTTCGGAACATCGATGCAATGGAATTGGTGGCTCTTGGTGACCACCTTGATCAAGTAAGATCTGAAAGAAGCCCTAAAGCTTGGTGCTTGGGATCATTTTCATTTCACTTTCAGCATTTGATTTAAGCATTTGGTTTCAATATTCATTTCAAGATTTCATTTCAGTTAGAGCTTCTTTAATTTAAGCTTCTTCTTCCCTGGAATGTGACACTGATTTCTAGGAAAAATTTCTCACAGTTTTCAGCAATAAAATTGTCTTTTATTTGGAGATTAAATTTTTCATTAGTTGTATACTAGATGAAATGTAATCTTCGAATAAAATATGGTTTCCTTTCTTTTATTAAGGATTATACCAAGGCATCTCATGAATCATGTTTTAGCCATTTGCTCTTTCTATACTTTCGAAACTGAAATTTCACTGGGAACTACTATTTCTATTTCTGCAGCATCTCAAATAATTTAAAATCTCACTGAAAGATGTTATAAATTGACAATATTTTTTTCAGTCTCTACTAGTAAATCTGAGACAAAATGAAGTTGAGTTTGATAAGATGAGTGACGATTCATCGGATCTGATTCAAATAAGTGGAGAGACAAGGTTTTCTGCCAGTGTCCAGCAGGTGACTTCTAGATTCCAGTCAATCCAGACAACAGCTAAGGTAAGTCTAATTGTTTAATTCTAACAATTCTAATATTTATTTTAGGTCCAATTTTCATTTCTACAAATCGCTAATCGTTTTCTCTTGTTCCGTCTACAGGAATTAGTAAAAAAATGTGAGCAAGCAACCTCGGATCACACAGCTTATTTAGAGCGTTATAAGGAATGTTTGGAACGCCTAACTTCGGCACAGCAACGATATCAAGCGACTCGAGACAACATATCCGGAACACGTGAGGAATTGGTCGCACACATCGATACTCTCAACGAGTTACTCACTAGACAAGCCTCCTTGGCATTGCTAGTTAACTCCACAGTGGAAGCTGGTGAACGTCTTTATCCCACAACAGGCAACGAAGGAAGAGAAATTATTCGTCAACAGTTGTTGGATCTTCAACAAGCTTTTGAGTCTCTCTATGATGGTGTGACCTCGACTGAACGAGAAATTAGAGCGAAGATCTTCTGCTGGTCTGGATTTGATGAATGCAGTGAAGCATTTGAAAAATGGCTCAAGGTCGCAGAAACTCATTTAAAACCCGAAATGGAATTGAAGAATACCTTGGATGAAAAGCGAGCTCAATTGCAGATCTACAGAACATTTTTACATGATGCCCAACTTCATCAACAGGATCTGCTAAATCTTCGAGATAAGGCTGATAATCTACCAGATAGGACAGAGAAGATCGATAATGTTCTGAAGGAATTGGGAGAGAGACATGCAATTGTTCTAAAGGGAGCCGCAAGATTTGTGGAGAAGTGAGTATTTAGAATTTTTAAAACTGATATTCGCTAGATTGTATGATTCTAATGAGTGTCTATTTTGTTGCAGATATGAGGCCATTGTCAGTGACCATCAGCAATACAGCAAAGCCGTTCTGGATACTCATGAGTGGCTCGACGCAACCCAAAATGCTGTTAGTCTTTGGGGTGATGCCGAAATTGAAAGAGTCTCACTTCATACAAATCTTGATCGTTTGCGAAACTTGATGCAAACTATACCAGAAGAAGAGCCCAGGATTCGACAAATTCGCAACCTTGGAGAAAAGGTCATACCAGGAACTTTAGAGAGTGGTCAGATGAATATCAGATCCCAAATCGATTCATCACAACAGGAATGGGAAAGTCTAGTCTCAGCGGTTAAGTCAACGATGGAGGCTTTAGAATCTAAACTTCAACAGTGGAACGAGTTTGAAGCCTCAAAAGAAAGATGTCTTACGTGGATTCGAGAGATGGATACAAAGCTTCACGCGGTAGATTTGAAGTCAACTCTTGCAGAAAAGAAAGACCAGTTAGAAAAACTGAGAGTCCTTCAGGGAGAAGTTCGGGCTAAGGAACTGGAGATTGATGCTGTTTCTGAAAGAGCTCAATTATTGCATAAGAACTTGACTTCTAGAAGTTCGCAGATATCCGAACTGGGTGTTAAGTATCAGCAGATATCTTGCAAGGTCAAGGAACTGAATAATCGTTGGCAACAGTATGTCACCAGTCATCAAGAATTTTCTAGCAAACTTTCTGAGTGTTCAGCTTGGCTCGAAGACATTAAGAATAAATTGGCCTATTGCTCTGATTTAAGTACCTCAACGCAAAAGGATTTAGAGAAGAAATTAGAAATGATTCAAGATATGCTGCTGTATAAGGATGATGGTTTTGCAAAAGTGCATGGTATTGTTGAATTGGCTCAAGTAGTTTTGGCGAATACAGCACCAGCAGGTCATCAGGCTATCAACGATGCACTCGCTAAACTTCAAGAGCAGTGGAGTTCCCTAGCTTTAAAAATGATAGAAACCAAGACTAATTTGGATGACTCGATTAATAAATGGGCGGGTTTGTTGGAGCAAATACAGTCCATCAATAAAACTGTTGAATACATGCAAACATCTGTTGATGATATCTCACAGTTTCAGACAACGATGACTGAAAAACGATCACAATTGGAAAGAACGAAGGCACTTGAAGAAAAGGTTCGTTGTGAGAATATCGAAGTTGATAGCTTGAAGAGCAAGGTTGCTGAAATGATAGCCAGTGGACAACAAAGTCTAGCTGCCTCAGAGGCTCAGGAGATACTGAATAAATTTGATGCCTTGTTTGAAAGGATTAAATCTTTGTTGGCTGAAAGGCAAGATCAGTATAAAGATCACCGACTTTACAAGGAAGCGCATGATGACTTGATTGGCTGGCTAAGTCGAGCTCGAGAAAAGATACCATCCATGAAACAACGATCTCTTAGTGACAAATTGGCGATTGAGAATGCAGTGGCTCCACTTGAGAGTTTGTTGAATAAAAAAGCTCAAGGTGAATTGCTGATTGAACATCTCCAACATACTGGAAATGTTGTATGTGCAAGTACTAGTCCTCAAGGTCAGGAAGTGATTCGAAATGAAATTCGTGCTCTGACTGAAAGCTTCGAAAGTTTGTTTAAAGGTAAGAATATTTCTCGGAAGCAGGTTGATTTTTCTATCATTTATGATATTTATTTTAATTGTATAGTTCTTTATTGTTTTAACTTTGATACTACGTTTTTCTAGACATCAAACAGCAAAAGGATCAACTTGAAGCAACAGTTAGTAAATGGAGAGACTACAAAGACGAATACGAGCGAATTAGTGACTGGCTTCAGCAGATTGATATCCTCATCAAGGCTCAGAAAAATGCCCTTTTACCGAATGTACAAGAAAAGGAAAAACAGGTCCAGGAAGTGAAGGATATTCTGAATGACCTTACGAAGGGTCAAGATCAAATCGACAAGTTCAACAAGATTGCTTCTGCTCTTTTGACAACACAATTAGATACTTATATCAACAACCAGCTTCGACATCTCAATTCACGTTATCAGGTCCAAGTTAATCTTGCAAAAGATGTGCTCAATAAGGTTGAAACCAATTTAGCACAACATAAAGAATATGAAACGAATCTTGGCAAGGCTCGTGACTGGATAGAAAATGCGAAGCAGATTATTCGACAGGGAACTGAAGCTGCTTCCACCAGCAGTAGAGAAGAATTCCAAAGTAGATTAGACAAGATACAGGAACTTCTGAGAAAACGGGAGGAAGGTCAGAATCTTGTTCATCTCACTGTAAACTGTGGGGAAAAGGTTATGAGAAATACAAGATCAGACGGACGCGAAGAAATTGGAGTTCAACTTAAGGAAATTCAAAATGATTGGGAGCGATTAGTGAAGAAAATTTCTACGACTAAAGTTCACCTGGAAACTAGTCTTCTTCAATGGGCTGATTACAGTTCATCCTACTCTCAACTCCAGCAATGGATTAACGATCGTGAAGCAAAATTGCAACAAGTCTGTGAGCAAAAGGTGTCGAAAGCCAGGAAAGGTTTAGCTGGTCTTAGTTCACTGGCAATTGGAGAACGAAAGGCGAATCTTCGCCAGACGAACAGCATCGTTCAAGACATTGTAGCTTTCGAACCAATGATTCAGTCTGTTACGACCAAGGCAGAAGATCTCCAGCAAGCTACACCAGCCACGGAAATTTCAATCAAGTACGAAACTCTCAGCAAGCAGGCTCAAGAACTTTATGCTAAACAGAAGGAAACAGTGGAACAACATCAAGCTTTTATTGACAGTGGTAACGAATTTATTCAGTGGATTCGAGTGGCAAAGGAACGACTTGGAAAATGTTCTGAACCAACTGGAGATAAAGAATCTCTGGCTAGTAAAATCACACAGCTGAAGGTTCTTCAGAGCGAGTTGCCCGAGGGACAGAAGAAATTGGAAAAAGCTCTTGAACAGGGAAATCTTGCTTGTCAGATTGCTGATACTGATGATAAGGAGATTATTGAAGAGGAGGTTGCTCTTCTTCAAGAGGAATATGACAATTACATGTAAGTTGATATTGTTAGTTATAAGTTTACGGTAGTTGATAAGTTTAAAATTATTATATTAGTTAATGTGTAATGTTGCTAATGAATTTAAAACTGTTTCTTGATTCAGAGACTCATTAAACAACACAAAGAGCTTGTTGGAAATAGGAATAGTGAAATGGACAGAGTACGAAGATCAGTATTCCGAAGCAGCAGAGTGGTTGACACAAACCGAACAATTGGTCCAATCGTATAACAAATTACAGGATAGTCTTGAAGAAAAGAAAAATGTTTTGGAACAGTTTCAGGTTCATCTTCAAGTACTTTTTGATTGGCAGAAGGAGCTGGATCGACTGAATATGAAAGCCCAAGCTCTTCTGGAAACTTGTGCAGATACACGAATATCCAATGCAATTACACAATTGACTACAAAGTAC
Source organism: Synergus gifuensis (assembly GCA_904066015.1). Taxonomy (NCBI): domain Eukaryota; kingdom Metazoa; phylum Arthropoda; class Insecta; order Hymenoptera; family Cynipidae; genus Synergus; species Synergus gifuensis. The sequence continues at coordinate 721,689 of CAJFCO010000173.1, read as the reverse complement.
AATGCTCTTTTGTCTCTCGCTAAGGAAATTATGCGAAGGCTGGAGTTGCACTATCAAGTAAGTGTATCAAATACCAACTGCTTTCATCAAATCAAAGGTATTTTACAGTATAAATCAATAATCTATTCTTTTTAGGAACACCAACAACACAATACTTTGTATCAAGAATGCCAGGACTGGATTGAGAGAACTCGTGACAAGCTTGCTGAGTGCAAGGATATTCCAAATACTCTCACTGAGGTCAACAACAAATTACAGACTTGCAAGGCTATTCGTCAAACTCTTGAACAAGGTCAGAACAAACTTCGTTATGCACTTGAATTAAAAGAAAAGGTCATCATGAATACAGAACAAAATGGAGCTGCCAAGATTCAGGAAAACACTGAGAATCTGAAGGCTGATTTCGAAAAGTTGTTGAGTGACGTTGAAGAAGTTAGACAAAAACTTGCTGCGAGAGCAAGTGTCTTGGAGGAACTGAACAAGATGCATCGTTTGATAACAGACTGGATAGAGGAAGTTGAAGGTAAAGTCCAGTTGGAGGAAGTCTACAGAAATGATCTTAGTGAGAAGAGAGCTTTGCTTGAGAAGTACAAAACAGTTCAGAGGGATGTTCAAGGACACAGCGAAAACATTGATAAATTGAAATCTAAGTTGGCTGAAGATTTGAGCATTCCTAGGACTCCTTATGATGAGACCCTTGGAAAGTATGAAGAGCTGCAGAAAATTGTTGCCCAGAAAATCAAGGTAAGCTAATAATTAGTGTTCAATTCTTGGAGAGAAAATCTCTAATCTAAATATTACTTCATCATTATCATTACTTAATTACTCATTAATCAATTTGCTAAATATTGTTGTAGAATCTTGAAACCCAGCTCAAGGAACACGAGAAATACCAACAAGCCTATAACGAAGCAACAGACTGGGTTCGTTCTACCAAGGTGGAATTGCAGCAACATAGTATAACACATGGTGATAGAGACAAAGTAGTTGATCGAGAGAAAAAAGTAAACCAAATCATTCACTCATTACCCAAAGGACAATCTCTGATTTCTAAAGTCATCGAGCTTAGTCAATCAGTCGTTTCAACAACTGGACCTGATGGTCAGGAATCCATCAATCAAGACGTGAACCAACTCCAAGCAGATTGGAATAGTATGCAGTCCCAGTGTCATGAATCTCAAAACACTCTTTCAAACTGTATTGTTTCCTGGTCTCAGTTCACAAGTGCTTTAGATGGCATGAAGCAGTGGATTGATCAATTCCAGAAGAAGATTAGCGAAGAACAGGTGAAAGAAAACAAGACTCCAGAGGATTTGGCTAGGTGTAAAAAGCTCGTGGAGGAAGCCATGAATCAGAAACCAGTTCTTGAAGACTTAAATGATAAATGTGAAAGTTTAATGGAATTGAGTGCTTGCAGTTACGCAAGAGACAATACTGTTCAGCTTCAATCTGCTTACACTTCTCTCCTAACAGATGCTCAGGGATTGGTTTCTAAAGTTGAAAAGAATCTTTCGGACCATACTGAATTCTTGAAAGCTAAGAAGGAATTGGAAGAGTGGCTGCAAACTGCTCATGGGTCGGTGCAAGATTGTGTTGGAGTTGGAGATATTTCTTGGGCCAAGGACAAATTGGAAACTATTAGGGTAAGTTTATCATAATATTTTCGGTATCATTATTTATTTATAAACAAATTAATTGACAACCTTCGATTGCAGTTGGTCTCTACAAGAATCACAGAAGGTCAACACTTATTATTAACTTTGCAAAATGCCTTCGCAAAAGCAATTAACACTGCTTTGCCAGAACAACAGGACCAGCTTAGAAATGACATGGCAGTCTTGCGATCGAGTTGGGAACAACTGAGCATTGATCTCAATACTGTCCAGGCTCAGATAAAATCTGTTTTAAGTCGCTGGGATGATTATTCAGATGCTCATGAAAGATTTGAGCAGTGGCTAACAGAAACTGAAGAAACTCTAAAGATTCTTCCAGACACTAAAGGCGAATTTGGTGAAATGAAGACCTTGCTCGAAAAATGCAAACACTTTGCTGAAGAAGTCAAGAGCAAAAGATCCGACCTTGATCATCTGCTTACTGAAGCTCTTGAACTTTCCAAATGGTCCAAGGATGATACTACTCAGAAACAAACAAGCCTACTTCAGTCTCGATGGGAAGCTCTTGGACAACGAGTCGAAGAACAGAAGAAGTTAGTGGAAGAAGAAGTTCAAGAATATAATGCTTATCACTCAGCTCTTCAAGAAACTGAGAAGTGGCTCTTGCAAATCTCCTTCCAGCTGATGTCACACAATTCTTTGTACATCACTAACAAAGAGCAAACGATTGAGCAAATCAAGCAGCATGAGAATCTATTGAAAGAAATACAAAAGTACGAGTCAGTGCTGGATGATCTCAAAGCTAAAGGTCATGGACAGATTGAGCGATATGAATCTGTTAATCCTACCATTAAACTTACTATTGACACTCAACTTCAAAACGTTCGTGAAAGTTACAACTCTCTTCTGAATACAGCTCTACAAATTAAAAACAGATTAGCTGAATCCTTTGCCAAGTTCCAGGAGTATGAGAATACTTTAGAGAGTATCATGAAGAACTTGGATGCATATGAGCCAGAAGTTGCTCAGGAACTTGAGGCCAATCTCGATACATTGGAATCAGCTGAGGAAAGTTTGGAAAGGGCTAGAATCCTTCATAATAAACTCCAGGCTGAGAAAGGAAGACTTGCAGTAGCTGTCGAAGCTTGTGAAGCTGCAGCTGCTTGTCTTTCCAGACCTGGAAGTCCTCTTGATGCACCTCCTGTTCAAATTCCGGCGAAGGAAATCGAAGTTCGAAGCCGCCTTGAAGATCTCATCGATCAGGTATTTTAATATTAACTCTCTAAAGCTTTAAAACTAGTTTTGCAAATTCTTTGAGGTGTACAATATTTCTAATTTTAGCATGAAAATTCGTACGTTGATATCTTATACATATCGTTTTATAACCTATAGTTGAATGCACGCTTTTTTATGTTGTTTATTATTATTTGGCTCACCTTTGCACAGAAGGATAATGAAGATTCGGCTCACAGGCTGAAAGCACTGATAGAAAATATAGAGCGCAGTGGCTTCTTAGCGAAACTTAACCACTTGTGTTGTGAGGTTTGCATTGCTTTTTTATGTTCATCAGTTTTAAGTTAAAAAAAAAAATATTAACGAAAGACTATTCTTTTTTAATTCCTTAAGATGCAAACACACTTGTCAAATGTGACAAAGTCAGTGGGCGAATTGGAAGAGCAAACTCGTCAGAAGAACGCACTTCGAGGCTGGATAAATCAGCAACGAGCCATTTGTGCAGAATGGAAATCAAGACCAGCAAAATTGAGAACAGAAGCTGCTCAGGCAGAACTTCAAGCTATGAACGACTTGCTTTCTAACGTTGGTGAAAGAAGATCGCGAGCTTTAACGGAATTGTCACTTATTCCAGATCAAGACGATGACATCGAGGATACCTTGAATAAACTGGAAGTGGAATTAATTGATGCGATAGCTGGAAAGCAAGCTTCTCAAGATTTAATTCAGAAGTATAGAAATCAGGTCCAAGATATCCACACTTGGCTTGATACTCTTTCCAACAAGGTAGACATTATCGAAAAGGGCTCTGGTCTTACAATTGATCAAAAAATTGCCTCCGTCAAAGAAATTACTACTGAATTTGAAAGCCAAGGGTCAGAAAGATTGGAAAAGGTGAAAAAATTGGGAGACCAAGTGATAGACTCAGTCAGCAACCTCGATTCTCAACAGATCGAAGAACAGATCAAGTCAGTCGAAAGAAGACATGCTGACATTTGTAAGAAACTTCAAAGAAAGGCTCAAGTACTGGAGATGACAGCTCAGGGTATTGAAGCCACAAGGAAGGAAATCGAGGAAAATAGAGATTGGATCAGTCAGAAGAAACAGTTTGCTAGGATATCAGATTCTCTTGGTTTCGAGACCAAGTTAGCTGAAGATAAACTTTTGTCTCTAAAGGTAAGGAACATGAATGAAAAAAAAAAAAAATAATAAAGAAGAAAGTTGATTTTCCTTGAAAATTGTTAAACATATTTTTAAATGTTTTAGGCAACTTTGAAAGAAGCAGAAGGGAAACAAGTGATAATCAATGCTTTGGAAAAACGAGTAGGAAACATGCAAAATGAATTAGAATCTGGTGAACAGCAACAGTTGGAAGCTGACACTCGAGCTTTACGTGGCGAACAAGTAGAGCTTTGTTCAATTCTCAGGGAAGAAATTTCAGCAGCAACTGCAGCAGCTGAAGCGAGAAAAAAATTGGAAGGTGACCTTGAGAAGGCTCGTGCTTGGATGAAATCGAAAAGCAATGATTTGAAAAAGCTCAGTAGTTATTTGCCTCTGAAAGCTAGAAAAGTTGAGCAAGATATAGCTCAGCATAATGGTTTGGAAGCTGACATAAAGGCCTTCAGTGAAAAGGATTTGAATGATATACTGAAACAGGGTAATAATCTTCTTAGAGAATGCAATGAGGAAGATTGTATACGTCTTCAAGGTTTGTTAAATGATCTGAGTGGGGAGTATGAGCAACTGCAGAAGGAAGCCAAAGAAAAGCAAGCTGCACTAACAGATCTTCTTCAAGGTCGGAAGGCCTTCGAAAATGAGATTGACAAGTGTGAGAGATGGATTAAGGAAGCTGAGGTTGCTACTTCTTCCGAAATAAGGACTTCGAGTGTGGATGTCCTTCGGGAACAACTTGCCAAGGTATGTTTGATGATGATACAGATTTAACTCTCACGATTATAAATATATTCCTCCTAACTTTTAATTTTGTTTTTCAGTACGATCGCTTGAAGAAGGAAGCTAAAGAATATGCGGATGATATAGGGAAGATAACTCAACAGGGTAAATCAATCCTGCCAACAGTGAGTGATGTTGATAAACTGGAACTAAGTGAACAGTTGAAGAATATGAAAGAAGCTCATGGAAGAGTAGCCAACGTGATCAACGAGCGAGCTGCGGCTTTGCAAAAAAGCATTGACGAAGCTGAAGAAGCAGCTGCTCGAGTTGCAGAAGCTGTGCAGTTTATGTCTGATATCCAGAGAGAACTTCAAGAACTGAACAAACCAATTGGCTCAAGAGTAGAGGATGTGGAGGGAATGCTAGCGGCCTATGAGAAAATCCTTTGTGACCTAAAAGACAACAAATCAAAGCTCTCTGATCTTCAGAACGTAAATGTAGGCAATCTCCATGGAGTTATAACTCAGCAGAATGATCTGATAAGTGCCTTAGAGGCTCAGATCGCGAAGCTAAGACAGCTTCTTCTTCTCAGACAACAATTTATTGCTTTGATCAATGAGATTTTGACCTTCATTACCAAATACACTGAAATAGTTCGAGATATCGAGAAAGGTGGACAGACGACTGAAGAAAAGATTAAGAAATATGATGATGTGATTCTCAAGATTCAAGAATGTGAAGCCACTCTTGCAAGTGCAAATGATAAGGGACAACAAATCGCTACTGAAGGATCAGCTGCTGATAGAAACAATATTACTGATCAACTTCAGTCGCTGAAGCAACAGTTGCAAACTCTTAGACGAGCTGTTGAGTCCCAAAGAGAACAGCATGAACTTGCTGCTGCAGAACATAGACGTCTTGCTAATGAGTTGGCTGATATTCTAGACTGGCTTGAAGGTAAAGAAAAAGAAGTGAAGACTCGTCCTCTTTTAGAAAGGGCTGCGGAGAATGTGCAGGAAGAGTTGAAGAAGCATCAGGAGCTCTGTGATGAAGTGAATGAATATCTAGATAGGATCAGAAATCTGAAAGAGTCTGTGAGACATGAGGATGGTATGCCTGGGTCTTTGAAGGAAATGCTTAGTGAATCTGTGTCTTTGTTGAGTTCAATGCCTAGAGAATTGGAGGAGAGAGGAAAATATTTGGAAAGCAACTTGCAGATGAGACTCGACTATGCTGCCTTAGCTGAGAAACTTCACAACTGGGTGAAGGAAGCTGAAATTAGACTGCAAAGTGATAAGGAGGGACTTGACTTTGAAAATATTTTGAGTGACTTGGAAGAACATAAGGTACGTTGGAAGTCTGATTCAACTTTATATCGGTCCTCAGATCGAGTTGAATATTATAATTAATTTTGATAATTTCCTTGCAGATTTTCTTCAGCAGTGAAGCTTCAATGAGAGAGCTGGTCTCCCAGCAGATTCAGCAAGCTGCTGATAAAATATGGCCCTCTTTAAATACATCAGAGCAGGAAGAATTGAGTGCTGAACAACAGCAACATACCCAGCTTTTGAAGAATACTTTGAATACTGCCAAGTCCCAAAAAGCTCGACTTGAACAAGGGGCTGAAACTTGGCGAGATTATACTCAAACTTTGGAACGTGTTAAGGCTGTAATTTCAAGAACTAGATTCACTGATGAACCAGTTACAACTCTCGCTGGTCTTCAATTTAATATCCAGAAAATCACTCATGCACTTAACGATGTTCAAGTATGTATGACTTTTTATGATAAATAGAACTTATTTTACAAACTTGTCACGTAGAAGATTACAGCATTAGGAAAAGATGCATAACTTTACTTTTTATACATCTAGAGTTAGGTTCTTAGAACAGTGAAGTCATCGACGGATGTAGTTTTGATAAGTTTTAGTTATGACGCCAACTCCTGACAATAGGACACATTGGCAGCGTTTGAATTTTCGTCTTCTTTTCAGAATCAACAATTCGAGTTGGACCTTTTGAACGAAAGGGGTAAAGAAATTCTTCGACAAGCTGATGCAACAAATCAGAGGACCATTGAAGCTCAGTTGGCGGAAATCAGTTCTGAGTGGCGTGAACTTGTTTCTGGGTTGGAAGGACGTCGTGATGCTTTGGAGGCCCTTTCAAAACATTGGGAAGAATTGGAAGCTCGCTGGACGAATGTGGAGGCTCGACTGAATGGAATTGAAGAACGAAGCAAACTTGTTGATACTGTTGTTAGGTCCAAACAACACATTTGGGACACTATCAAAGTTTTGGATGTAAGTATCTTCGCCTTGTTAAAATATAATTCTTGTCAAAGTTATTTTAGTTCCACAATTAACATTAATTTTCTATTTTAAATGATACAAATTTCTTTAATTGTTAAACCAGGAGCTGACTTTGGATGCTGAAAAATTGAGACCTGCTGTCGAGGAAATAAAGGCATTATCCGGACCTGTTCTTGCTTATTTGGCTGCGTTCACTGAAGCACCATCTCGTGCTCTTGAAGAACGTATTGAAAAACTGCAAAAGGCCGTCGAAACGTAAGTCTAAAGAAAAATTTCATATATTACTAGCAAATCAATACGCGCTCGATTATTTGTTTTACTTCTTACAACTTTAAGTCATTCAAAAATTTAGAGAGAAGTTTTGAAACAACAATGTACGTATCACCTTTTTAGAGAGGAATTTATAAAAGATTTTTTAGGATTTTTAAAAGATTTCGCGACATTTTAAGGAATTACAGAATATTTCGCGAAATTTTAAAGTAATTTATACAATTGAATTTAAAGGGATTTTAAATGTTTTGAAATTTTAAGGAATAATATTAATAGGATTCTAAGAAATTTTAAGAGATTAAAAAAGATTTCTGAGATTTTAAGGCATTTTAAATCTTGTGGAAATTCGAGAAATTTCAAAATTTCAAAAGGTTTCTGAGAATTTTAAAGGATTTTATGAAATTTTATAAGATTTCTAATAATTTTAAGGAATTTTTAAGAATTTCATGGAATTTTGCGAGTTTTCTAAAATATAAGGGGATTTTAAATGTTATCGTAGAATTTTAAAGAATTTCAAGATGTTTCTGGGAATTTTAAGAGGTTTTCACGACTTTGAACAGATTTATTCAAGAGATTTTTATGACTTTTAAAATATTTTATGGGATGTGAAGGATTTACATATTTTCCAGGCAATTTTATTGAGAAATTTTAAAAGATATTTTTAATTTTTAAAAGATTTGGTAAAATTTATAAGGATTTTGAAGGTTTTCGTTAAACTTTAAGGGAACGAGGACAAACCAACACGCGCGCGATTATTTTATTTTCCATTTTACAGTTAAAGAAATTAATTCCGGGGTCATATTTGAGAATTAGTTAAAAAATCGAGCATTCGTTTCAATAAATCCTTGGAATTATCCATAAATATTAGATAAAATTTTGAACAAAACTTTCCTTTGCGAAGAAGAGTCAAACTTGGGAAATTAAAAAAAAAAATATTAGTATCTTTCTGTATTGAGCCGGATCAAAATTAATAAATAAAAAAGAATAAATTTTTTGTTCTATATTTAGGACATTATAAACTAAAAGAGTCCGAAGAGACGTCTGGAACTTCAGTCCAATTCTGAAGAATGTAAAGATGCTCGTTGAGATCTCTATTTCCTCTTTCTCCATCGATGACGTTATATCGCGGAATGAAATTAAATTAGAACTGAATTTTCTTTCCAGGTTTGTCTTATACCTTCAGCATTCTAACGTAATGATGGCATCTTTTCTTTAAGATTGAAAAAAAACTTCCAAAGCACTAAACACTAATAAAAAAAACGGTGAATGTCTGGCGTCGTGTGTGAAAAGTCATACATATGAGTTTATATTAGAGTTTACATCACTCTCCGCACTACGTCATAATCAGATCCGTTGGATGACGTAAACAATGTAAACAGAAGGCGGTTTCGTGGGGATGGTGAAAAAAATTTAATGGAATAGAAGGAGAAGGTCGAACTTCTTAATCAAGGCCGATGGGCCAAGTCATTCATTATCTCTTAACCGATTTCTTCGCGACCGGCGTTTTGTTGGTCACGACTCACGTTAGTTGGCTTATGTCGATCAAACATTGCGCGTCGAATCACTGACCACGGTAACGAATGAACGAAATAATAGTCAAGTGATAGTTCGATCAATAAAACAATTCTGTTGGATATTACCCTCGTTTTAAGACAGACTATTCGGTTTTGTAATTCGGTGAAGTTTTGTTTTTTGTTTGTGAATTGATGTGCCAAAATATATTCAGTTAATAATTAATTAAATTTAAATTTCATTCAGTTCTTTCTGATATACGAATTTTGTAATTTTGTTGGTTGTAGTATAATTATAATTAAATACGCGAGTGATGAATTTTTATGGTTTCTTTAATGACTCTGACAAATGAGTTTGCAACTCTTCATGGATAGAATGGTAGTTAAAGGTATTTGTTAAACATCAATTTGACCATATTTTTAGGGTAATATTTATATGAGATAAAATATTCTATTTCAGAAATATTTTTAGAAGATAGTTTTTATTCAAACGTATTTCATAATATTACACAATAAAGGAATTTTAATTATTTTAAAGAATTCCAAGATCTTTGTTGGAATTTGAGATGCATATTTCCGGAATTAAGAGATAAATTTAAAAAGGTTGATTTTATTTAAATAAATAATAATTGTGTGAATATTTATAGTTTTGGGTTACCAGTTCTATTTCAGTTTTATTTTTAGCATCTAAGGTATTTCCCCAGCTGCTGCTTCACAAAATGAACAATATAATCATAAGTTTACAGAAATATTATAATACATTTTTTCCAAATATATAATTTTAAAATGCAGACATTTTTAAATCGTGAACCATTTTTTTCTAACCATATTCTGTATTTCTAACTTTCTAAACTTTCTTTTGAATATTTTTAACTGAAATATGATCGCTATGATAAGTAGATTGTAAAATAGAATTAACAAATGCTAAAATTGATAAGAATAGGATTTTGCGATTGAATTGTTGAGCAGGTCGAGATAAGACTTATTCTTAAATTATCAGGTAGCTGCAAAATACATTACTCACATTTCATACCATGCAGTTGATAAGAAAGAATGAGTATTAATGTCAATCAGTTAAAAAAAAGACGTTGGAACGTCGCAAAAGTTATTTATATCATATACCTGATAACATAAAAATTAATAATCAAAGCACTTAAAAAAATTGAAAAATTTATTATAATATTATAATATTAAGATATGTTATCTCATAAGTAACGAAAATTTTTGTAGAATATTTTTGAAAAATGCAATGAAGGTTAGCGCAATTATTTTTTTATATTTATTGCGGGTATCAACCTAATTCACGCGGTGAACTTACGCATTATTTTCTGCCGATTCAGTCTAGTATGATAAGTATAGTTGAGATGGTGTTAAAAATAACCACTTGCTCCATTTCTGAAATTCTTTAGCGCAACGGCTATCGTCGTTTTCTAAAGGTCATCTTTCCTACTTTCTGTATTTTAAAATTGTTCATTTTCCTTTATTCAAATTTAGATAAGCGTATATTTAAAATAATACTGCCAGAAATTACGTAAATCTATTATCTCGTGAAAGAATTGGTTAAAAAATGTACTTGTGATTACAAAAATTATAAAATACACGAATGACTAAATTTATTTAAAATCAAAGACAACTTATTTTTTTAAATAAAAGCGATTAGAAAATTATTATAATTCCAAAGGAAAATAAAGGAGAGTCAGTAAATTTTGTTAATATTTTACTTCATAAATCTTTATCGCAAGGTGAACCTTAATTTATAGAATTATATAAAATTCAAAGTTTTTGTTAATTAAATAAAATGAACACAAAACAAGATTTTTACCTAAAATCACTTTATTAAAAAATATAATCATACTCAAAAACAGCCTCAAACTCTCGCACCAGAAATTTTATTAATCACTCTTATCCTTCATTGCCCTATAAATTCTATAAAGAAAAAATTAACTGGGAAAATTCCTTATAAATATTTATAATAATAAAAAAAATTTTATTTGATTTTTCTTTGCAACAGCTCTTGATGAACTTGTAACGTGCAACCGATCAGGCAAACTGACCGCGAGTAAACTGAGTTGCGCTTCAGAAATTATTCTTAGGTAACTGTTTTGGGTAGTTTGTAATAGGCGTCGCGACGCCTCTCGTGACTGGAGAACCAAAAGTATCCCGTATGCGTCGCGACGCCTTGCAAGAATAACCGAAGCGAGTTTTCTCCCTCAATACGTTTCGAACCGCGAACCGCTGCTGTTTGGCTTGATTTGTGCCGCGCCATTTTATTATATTTATCAACTTTCACTCGTTTAAATTATTTGCCAAAGATAATTTATTTAACGGATCGAGAAGAATAGAATATCAACCGAGGAAACATTTTTACCGAAGACGTGATAAAAGGATTCTATATCGGACACCGACAAGTTTTTGCAAGCTCGTATAATAGGTACTACTTATAAAGTTAGATCCATCTTTAGAGAGGATCTTCCCAGTATTTGTAATTATAATCCTTTCTATTTTTTGAGCCTGTATTTTTTTTCCTTAAATTTATTTCATTAATTTCATCCTGCGATTGTTTTCTTTCGTCAGAGTTCGGTTTTTCTATTAAAGGATTTAAATTTAATTATTTATTAATTATATTATTATTTAGGCTGTCTAGCGGACTGGGAAATCGGGAAAAATCCGGGAAATATTATTTGACCGAAGAAAAACCGGGAAAAACCCGGAAATTTCATTTAGAACCGCGAATTTTTTGTATTTTATCGAAAAATCGACTTTTTTAATAATTTATCAATTTTTTATTATATTTTTTATATTTATATTTATATTTATTATTATTATTATTATTATTATTATTATTATTATTATTATTTGTTTTGAACTAAAATGAATTAAAGGAAATGAAGATGTTTCCTATTTTGTGGAAGGTGAAGATAATGAATTACGAAAATGTCCCCAATTTATTGAACTTTACCTCCCTTTATTTTCGTTTCTTGCAATGGAGTGATCACGTGGAGTTTCTTCTATACAGTTCTGCGTGAAACGATTCGCACAAAATTGTCAGTTGAGGAACCCTAATTCGTGCTACAGGAGGTACCTAATATAATGTCAAGTTTTCATTCCTTCCTCGTTAAATACGTTTATGACCGCATCGATGATGTAAATCATGTAAAAAAATCCATCAGTGCAATCGAAATCTGACATTAACATCCGCTACTTTCACGAGTGAAGAGATGAGCGAGAAAAAAATAAGATCTGAGAGGCACAGACATTTTCTACTTTTAGCCGCAAGTTGTGTCTAAATAAGTGCGATGATGTCAGATATTACAAAAAAATTCTTGAAATTAAACTCATCATCGGAAATCAATCGATTTCCGATTTTACGAGTTGCTCCACATCAGTGTATTTGTGTACTTTTTCTTCTTTGAAGAAACATTTATTAAATATAAATGCTTCTTTCTTGTATTAGTTTTTGTTCAGATTAATTATGATATCAGTTATTGAAAACTTAATTTCTCTTCGATTTAGCGTCAATTAACTAAATTGATGAAGAATGAAGATTTTTGGTTTAATTTTCTCTCGACTTGTTAGTCAATGACTTGTGGAGTCATGCTTTAGAGTGAAAACTTTCATTGCCTGCTCCACTGAGATGTCCCAAAGAGACATTCATACATACTTTGCTTATCTACTTTTAGCCAAGGCCTCTGCGAACGGCTTGAGTCCGGCTGGGATTCAAGCCAGAGTAACCATAGGTTACTCAGAGCACGCGACACGCATTTCCGATTCTAAATTCGTCCGATCTCAGCAAACTCAAGTTTTGGGTATCATCAGACCGCCGCTAAAACCCTCGTATAAACAAACCCCAAAACAATAAACTTTTAGAATTACTTTTAATGATTGACCTTTTTCCAGAAGCATCATTCCTTCGAACATTATATCAAACCATTCGCATTCCATAAAGGATAATTATTCTTTAAGAATGATTAATCAATTCTATTCTAGAAAGATATTTTTGTAAATTACATATCTATTCACTCTAAATCTTGAATTTTACAGGCTTGTCGATTCACTTCGGAGCAAGTCCGAGAATACAAACGCTGATCTCAAGAACCTTGAAAGATTCGAGGAGGAAGTGGAACGGTTAACGGTTGACCTTGAGGAACTCCACCAGCAGATCTCGACCTTCTATGTCTTTAGTGCTAATCAGGAGGCAACAGAGACTGACTTGAAAGCATTAAAATCGCGAGTTGATATCCTCGTGGAATCAGCAAAGGGATTCTCAGGAAACACTAAGGCGCGGTATCAAGCTAGCCAGCAGCTGGTACCAACTGACTTAGCCCAGAAACTCACGTCCTTGGAACTGCGAGCCGAGGACACCAGCCAAGCTATGGAGGAGAAACAGAGGGAGCAAAAACGAGCCAAGACGACGAGGTCAGATTATATGACCGATGTGGACGAAGTGCAGACTTGGATTCGTCAAGCGGAGCTAAAAGTTCAAAACAGGTCCATTGAACCAGCTAAACTGATGGAACACCTTCGCCAAATACAAAACGAACTGGGTCCGATATCCGACAAGCTCGAACGATTATCGAAAAATGGCCATGTCATTATCGAGAACACCAGGGATGAGAATGAAAAAGAAATGATTGGTAGCACCATTGCAAACTTGACTGATCAATTGGGACAGGTTAAGTCCTGGCTGGATGAAAAGAAACAGCAAATTGGAGACACTATGGATGCTTGGCAGAGGTTCCTTGCCTTGCACGAGGCTGTGAAAGTCTGGATTGAAGAAAAGAAGCTCTTCCTTGTTGAACCTTTGAGTCTGAGTAGCCTTAGTCAAGCTAGACAAAGACTTCATGAATATTCGGTAGGTTGAATTGCAAACCTATTATCTTACCAATTATTTACCAAAATAAGCAATGAATAAATAATTTTATTGATTAAAAATGTTTTTCTAGACTGCAGTGAAAAGCTGTAAACAAATGAATAAGAACTTGAGCGATATGGGAAAAGAGTTGGAGAACATAGGCCAGGTGACGAGTGTTGGAGATCTTCCAGAGAAGCTCACTGCAGTTGAGGATGCTAAAGCTGAGGTCGAGGGACAGCTTTTAGAAAGAGTGGGTTGATGATTATTTATCTGATGATTATTCATATTTAATTTTTGTTTGGGAGTTTATTTTGCTATATTGTTGCTCTTGCTACAGAATGCCCTGCTGCAAGAAACGAGCGAGGAGTGGGAGCAGTGTGAGAAAAAGATGAAGGACGTCAAGAACTGGATCGAAAAGGCTCAACAGAGTCTGGAATCGCCTCAAAATAAAAAGAAGCCTTTAAGAGATCAGCATGCTATCAGAGAAAAGATGTTGAGTGATATTGCTATTCAAAAAACGAAGATCATCATGTCTGTGGAAAAGCTTCAGGTCCATTTCCGATCTGGAATTGGTGGGGATAGTCGAGTGAGTGAAGCAGCTGATGATCTCCTTGGGGAGTTGGACCTTATTCTAAACACGGTGAAGGATCAGACATCTGCTTTGGAAGCTTGTCTTCAGCAGATAGATCATTACCAACAGGTGAGGACAATTTCGAATATCAATATCGTACATATAACAGCGATATTGATCCAATTAGGATCATCAAGTGCTAACTTCTTCCAATCATCTTTTTGCAGGAGATACAACAGTTGAGGCAGTACATCGTCCAAGTGGAACAGCAGCTAAGGACTGTCTTGAGTCCCACATATCTTCCTAACGACAGAGAAAAGGCTCTAGAGGAGCAGCAGGTAGGTTCATCTTTCAAACTCCTCCACTTTTCTCTATTGCACCGTGCGCTGTAGCAGCAAGCGTTGATCTCTTTACTATTTAAATGATACCAACTCAAGACCACCACCAAGATTTTAATTGGCACAGTGAACTTGACACAGAACAATTGAAAATTTTTTTACGCGAGGAGAACGACCACGTCAATTTAGCCTTCTAACACCATGATTATAACTAATTGTAGGTCGATCAAGGATCGACGATCTTCACGGCCTTACTTACACAAACCGATGGATTTTGACTAATTTTGTCCTTTGAGGTATTTCTTGAACTTGTAGTAGTGGTAATACGATCTTGTTTACTAGATTTAGTGGATTAAACTATTCATCCAAATATCATCCATTGCCTACATGCTTTGTTAGCATTTATTTTTTTATGAGAAAGAACTATTTGGTTAAATTATATTATAATTTTTGGTTAATTATCGGTTTTGGATTTTGGTGAAGGTAGAACAGCAGACTAATTGGAAATTGAAAACCTGATGGACTACCTTCACTAGGATCAAATTTTGCTTATCCCATTCCTATTATATATCCAAATACTAACATCTCCTCGCAGAAAATGATCCTTTTACATTTATATCTTCTTGGGATTATATGTTACTTTCCTATCATGGTGGTATATCACTCACAGGGTGTTGGTTGGTATCTTTATCTTAACATTTCCGTTTTGCCTTTCTGTTCTTACCTCTTACACCTAGTTAATAAGAACGTTTCATTTTGTGAGATTACTGTTCGAGGGAGATTACTTGATTATGCTTGTTTGTGTTGATATTGTAGATTTTGATATTATTCATCTCAATATTGTTTATTTAATCATTCTGTAATTATTATTTTTGTCTTCAACACAAACGCGTTAACAGAGACACTTGTATGTATTTTCTGATCACAAAACACCCGGGTTGCTTTGCACGCACACAATCAGCAGAATCTTAAAAGTAACTTTAAAGGTGATGGTAATTAAACCTTCTGATTAATCTACGAAAAACGTAAAATGATTCTCGACAAACGCAGCAGAAATCAAGTGAACTCCAGTGGATACACTTTTTGGACAGGGTGATAAAACCATAAAATTTGCAGTGACGCTGATACTAGATAAAAAAAAAAAAAACAGTTTTGCGTTACAATAATAATTTTATTGCGTTGCAATAATGATTTTTCTTTAATTTCTCGTTTTGTCGACTAGCATTTTATTTATGACTTCTGTTTGCTGCATTCCCTCCCTCCACACCGACCTACCCTGTATTGTCATCTTTGCTCGTTATCGCGTTTGTCATTCCGGTCATCCTTTGTCATCCATGGGATCTCTCTATTCTCACACAATTCTATCATTTTTATATTTTTGTGACGGGTCCTTTCACCTCATCTCTCACTTTCTCTATCTTTTTCTCTCTATTTCTCTTCGACTCTTTCACTCGACTTGATCCACTATTATCTCGCGAATTTACTATCGACGATTAAATTCAATTTCTATCATGATTATTACGACAGATTCACCGCGAGAAAATCAAGTCCCTGCAGAGTAAAATTCAGTCCCGAACAGAACGTTCGAAACTCTTGATTCAGCGGGGAACACCGGATATCGAGCCGCTAGACCCGTAGCGTTAAGGAAGTTCGACTTTCGATCAGAATTGATGGGAAGTCGAAAATCCTTTGATTAAATCTACTCTTCAACGCGAAGTAGTTGGAAAATTAAGCTTTCGATAGCCAAATATTCCATCGGTGGACGGAGACCTGTCGAAGATCGTCGAGTTGGTTCGCGTTTCGTCTAAAGTCTTACTTTCACACTTGTACCATTCTATGAGATCACGTATCTTGATCTGCAAGATCGCGTCTTTTGTTACTATTAATGTCTGTGTTCGAGCGCTTGTGTTATAAATAGGAAAAGTTTATCGCGTTATTACTTTAATAAGATCACTAAACGAATGTTGAAAATCTGTACCGAGAAAGGCGTATAACTTTACGATAAATAAAGAGCATTATAAAAAATTAATTATAAAAATTTTAGATTTTTGTATTATCAATTCAATTAAAAAAGCTAGAGTGCCCATGATCTGATCACTAAAGAAATTAAGTAAGTCCCAATTATCGAAAATCCAATTGACATATCCTTGTGTTCTTTGGTTGCTCAATTTGTGAGCAGACCTTGCAGACACGGATGGACAGTTGGAGGCAACGCACGAGAACACTGGTGGATAAGATTCATGCAGTGGATCCACACTATGTCCCACCCACTGAGACGGTAGTCAGGGCCCCAGGTCTTGTGTCGTACGCAGACATCGCTGCGGGAAGATCACGTTCGAACTCGCGATGCAATAGTCCCTTCAGGAACCCATGCGATGAATCTCCTCCTTCTTCCTCCTTGACCATTCAGGCCCTTCGACAATCTGCTAGTAAAGCAGAGGCTTATCAAAAGGCAAAGAATGAATCTGCAACGGAAGAAAGAGATAAGACCCCGATCAGATTCCAGAGAGTTAAATCTGGAAAGGTGGAAACGTCTGGACACATGGATTCTCGAAAAGTTGATCAAGGTCGTCGCGGTCGCTCGCCAACAAGGAAACCACCTTCCAAACCAAGAAAACAAGAAATCAGAACCGAAACTCCTGTTCAGATCAAGATCAGTCAAACTGAAGAAGTGATATCGGAACCTCTTGAAGAGAGAAACACGAAAGGTCGTTTAGCACCACAAGAACAGACAAGAGGAAGGTCACCAAGTCCTATGTGGATTCCAGGATCCACATCCTATGCTGATATTCTTCGAGGGAGAATGCAGGGGAATTTGTCCAGAGCTTCCTCAGAACCGAAAGAAGTGGTGGAGGTAGGGAGAGTTACTGAAGTTTCTAAAGAAGCTAAACAAGTTGTATCTAGTCAAGAGACTCAGGGACCAGTAGTTGTTGAAGTAGTGAAAGCTACTAAAGATGATGTTCCTGATTCCCATGTAGGAGTCGTCGAACAAATGCCTTATCAAAATATTTGCCAAAGAAGAGAGGCTAGTGATGTAGAAAAGAGGGTGAGTTGCCAGAAAGGGTCGAGAGATTGGTCGACTGAGGCTCACACTAGTGATTGGTCAGATGAACCTTACGAGACCCCTGCAGCTCCTCAGACTGAAATTTATGATTATATGCACCCAACGCCTGAATTAGTGGGATACATCAGTTCTCAGTTGGGTTCTTATCCAGTTGCTTCTTATGTTTATGCACAAGCTCATCAACAAGTGCAAGGGTTGGAACCTATGATTTTGGGATCATTTGAAGGACCTTCTGGTTACTCTGGAGATCACTTTGTTACTCAGGCTAATTATTTGTCAACTGGGGAACTGTACTCAACACCTCAAGCTCCCGTGACTCAACAGTATCTGACTCAGGTGAATGAATTAATGCAACAACCAAACTTGATGCAACAAACTGAATTGATGCAACAGCATGTCTTTTTGTCACAACCAGTTGCTGTTATTCCAGTGCAACCTCAATTTCTGAATGAGGAACCTAAATCAGTTCTTGAGAGTGCAGAAACTTCCGCTTTTGAAAAACAAGAGACTCTAGGTCTTTTAGAAAAGAAGGAGTTCCAAAGTGAAGTAACTGAAACCATAGAAAAGGAAACAATTGTAGAGAAACAGGAGGTTAGCGAGAACGTGGAAACTCGAGGACCATCGATTTCGTACGCTAAAATGTTATCTCAGGGATTAAGTACTCGAGTAACTCCACCGCCTACTGCAAAACCTAGCTCTACAACGTCTAAGGAGAGTTCAAGGTCAAGGGAAATGACTCCTCAAGATTCTAAAGTATTTACGAAGTCAACAACTGACTTAGAAAGTGTTGCTCAACATAAAAAGGAAAATGAATGGGATACTATGAAGAAACGAGATGTGAGGAAGAAAAATCAAGAAGAGAAACCCAAAGAGGAAATGGAGAAAAAATCTAGAAAAGGTGATAAGAATGTAACTTCAAAACAGATGCCAGAAAAGTTTCTTGTTCAGAAGAGTCAGAAAGGACCGGAAGTCAAAAAAAAAGATGAGAAAGTAAATAAGGTAGATGAAAGGAGAGAAGTTAAAGAAGAAGGTAAAGATTTGAAGAAAGAAACTAAAGCAGATAAAAAGAAAAAAGGAAAGGAAGAAAAAAAGATTGAAGAAAAAGTAGTGGAAACAAAAGAAGTAAAGGAAGTGTCAATAGAGAAAGTTCAAATTGTTGAAGATCCAAAGCATGAACAATCAGAGAAGAAACCTAAGCAGAAAAAGAAGAAGGTAGAGAAATCGAAGGAAGATGAAATAGAGAAAGCTTTGAAAGAAATTGAGAATATGGATAAACAAAAGGGCAAGCCTAAGAAAGAACATGTGAAAGGTAAAGGGGATAAAATTGAAAAGGTAGATAATAAGAAGTCTGAACCAGTTGATGAGAAGTTGGTGAAATCTAAAGAGAAACCTCTCACAGTTAAAGAGACAGTTAAAACCGAAGAAATTAAGAGTAAAGCAGATTCTGCTGAATCGGTAAAACTAGAAAGTAAGAAAGTCAAAGCTGAAAAATCATCAAAGTCTCAAGATACGTCAGAAAAATCTGTCGAGGCAAAAATTGGAGACAAAAAGTCAGTTTCAGAAAAAGAAACACCTATAGCTTCAAAGCAAGATATTAAAGCAGATGTTAAAAATAAAGATGTAAAAGTAGATAAGTCTAAAGAAAAGGTACCCACCAAAGCACCTTCGGAAGAATGTAAAGTTAAAGTTGAAACTATTGAGAAAATTGAAACTGATGACAAGTTGGCGAAGTCTAAAGATCAAAACACACCAGTTCTACCAGAAAAAGAAACAACCAAAGTTACAAAAGAAGAGATTGGGAAATCAAGAAAGTCTAAAGAGAAGGAAAAAGGAAAAGGTACAACAACTATTTCTGAAGAGTCTAAAACCGAAAAATCTGTCAAAGGCGAGACAACAAAGTTCATAAAATCAGAAATTGAAAAGATTGTTGAAGCAGCTCCAACAAGGGAAGCTCCTTCAACCATAAAAGAAGATCCTAAACCTTATACTAAAACTGATGATATTGTACCAGCAGACACTAAATTTAAAAAATCAGAGGACAAAAAGTCTCGTAAGGATAAAAAATCGGCTAAAACTGAAGAAAATAAAGAATCAAAAGAAATAAGAGAGTCTGAAGTTCAGATGGATACTAGAGTAGAAGTACCAGTTCCTGTTCAAGAAAGAGAAACATTCACGGAATTACCAGAAGAGAAACCACCAAAAGAAAATGTTGATGCTAAGGCAGATGAACCTTCTGATAAAAAATTAGTGGAAACAGATTCAAAGCAATTTATCAAAATCAAATCGACTGAATCAGTGAAAAAAGAAGAAATAGAAGCTTGCAAACCTTCTGATGGCAAGAAGCAAAAGAAAGGTTCCAGGGCGGACTCGTGTGAATTAAAGAAATCAGTGGAAGCTGAGGAGGAGGAAAAATCTGAAAAGGATCTATCATGTCAAATTGGGAAAGATTTTTCCACGAAGAAATGCGAAGATTTAAGTGAAGTAGAGAATGCGACTGGAAAAGCTTTGATAATTGAGAAGTCTGTCACAACCATAACGACAACAACAACTGGGTCAGAGGAAGTAAAACCTTCTGCTGTAAAATCAATCAAGTCAGTAGAAATTTTGGAAAACGTGCCTCTACCAAAATCCAAGGGTTCTAAGGGAAATGAAATTATAAGCTTACGACCGGCAAATGTAGAGGCTAGTATTGTGACTACGTATGCTAGGATAGCAAGTGATTCTGTCAATGAAGGTAAGGTGAGTGAAACTGTAGATCAGGGTACGAAGTTAGGTGAAGTGACTTCGGGTTCAGACAACGTCACTGCTTCCCCAGATTTTGTTTTAGAAATTGGCAAGGAAGACTCGTTTGGTAGTGTCAAAGATAAAAGGAAGACTCATTCAGTTTCTCTCCCAAGATCTGAAGAGAGCTTAAAAATGATTAATAAGGAGAGAGAGACGGAAAGTAAAACTGTTTCTGTTACCTCGGTGAGTAACGGAACCCAAGAATTGATTGAGACAAGGCAAGGAATGATTAAAGGAAAAACAGATGGTAAAAGAGTAGAAAATAAAGAGGAATTGAGGGAAGAACCAAGAGTGAAGATTACAATAGAGGCAAAGGTAATGGAGAAACCTGAGAAGATTTCAGATCAAGAAATGAATGTTCAATATTATGGAGAATTAATCAAGCCTTATTGGCTAGATTACCATGCATATGCTCAAGCTGAAGTTGATTTTCATAGGTATTATAAGGTAGAGAAGGTTGTGAAAGATCCATGTCCACCACCTTCAGAACCTAGATCAACGTCTATTGAAAGAATCGTTCAAAAGTCAAAAATGAAGACACCAGAGGTTGAATCTATTCAATCGAAAAAATCAGATACAGAAATGAGGATGTTAGCGTTAAGAGCAGAAAGTCCAAAATATTCATTAGCTGAAATGAATGCTGCTGAATTGGAATGGGAATTAAATAGGCAAAGAGAAAGAGCATCAACTGAGGAGGTAAGTGAAATTTCGATCATCTCTGATCGCACAACCGTTATAGAAAGAGACATCAATGTAGAGGTGACATCTAATGAAAAGGAAAAAGATAAATTGGAAAGTGTGAAAGGTAAGGTAGAAAAAGTAGATAAGCCAGAAGATAAACCAACGGATAAATCAGTGGATAAGATAGTGGACAAGGAAAAACCTGTGCATCTAGTGTCTGACGATTCTTGGATGGACATTTTAGATAATGATTCACTAGTAATAGAAGAAGATGATTTTGACAATGTTGAAAGTAAAGAATCTAAGCCAACTTCGGAGGTAGCAACTTCAGTAATAAAAGAAGAAAAGGAAAGTTTTGAGAAACATGAAATTCTTAAGGAAAAGAAAGAACCCAAGGGCAATAAAGTACCTAAAGAAACAGAGGCACCTAAGGAAGAAACTACTATCAGATCTCAAGAAAAGGCCTTGTCTAAAGAAAAAGAATCTCTTAAACAAATGGAAACACTTAAAGGAACAGGAGAACTTAAGGAAAAGGGAACATCCAACAAACAGGAGGAAACTGAGACACCTAAAGTAGAGGAAACACCTAAGGAACAGGAGTTATCTAAGGAAAAGAACTTAAATATTCCTATACAAAAGGACACATTGAAAGAAAAGGAGGCACTAAAGGAAAAGGATATTGCTACTCAGAAAGGAAAAGAACAACCTAAAGTAAAGGAATCACCTAAAGAAAAGGAATCACCTAAAGAAAAGATTGAACCTAAGAAAAAAGACTGTTCCAAGGACAAGAAAGCACCTAAAGTGAAAGAAGTCTCTGTAGAATTGGAGATACCTAAAGAAAAAGATGCACTAAAGGAAAAGGAAGCCCCTAAAGAGAAGGTTTCTAAAGAAAAGAAACCGCTTAAATTAAACGAAGAGCTTAAGGAAAAAGAAGTTTCTATTGAAAAGGAAGCACCTAAAGTCAAAGAAGTCTCTGAAGAAATAGAGATATCTAAAGAATCAAATGCACTAAAGGGAAAGGAAGTCCCTAGAGAAAAGGAGACATCTAAGGATAAGAGCACTAGGGCTCCTAAAGAAAAGGAACCGCCTAAGGTGAAGGAAGAGCTTAAGGAAAAAGAGGAAAAATTGAAAGGAAAGAGGAAAGTTGAAAAGGAAACACCTAAAGTCAAAGAAGTCTCTCAAGAAATGGAGATATCTAAAGAAACAGAGGCACTAAAGGAAAAGGAAGCCCCTAAAGAAAAGGAGACATCTATGGATAAGAGCATAGCGGTTCCTAAAGAAAAGGAACCGCTTAAATTAAAAGAGGAGCTTAAGGAAAAAGAAGTTTCTATTGAAAAGGAAGCACCTAAAGTCAAAGAAGTCTCTGAAGAAATAGAGATATCTAGAGAATCAGATGCACTAAAGGGAAAGAAAGCCACTAAAGAAAAGGAGACATCTAAGGATAAGAGCACTGCGGTTCCTAAAGAAAAGGAACCGCCTAAGTTAAAGGAAGAGCTTAAGGAAAAAGAGGTTTCTATTGAAAAGGAAGTTCGTAAAGTAGGTGAAACACCTAAAGAAAAGGTGACACCTGAGGAAATGAACCTATTTAAGGAAAATGATGCACCGAAGGAAAAGGTTACACCAAAGAAAAAGGAGACACCAAAGGAAAAGGAGACACCAAAGGAAAAGGAAACTACCACTCACGAAGAAAAGGAACAACCTGAAGTAAAGGAAACACTTAAAGAAAAGGTGTCACCTGAAGAAAAGGAAATACTTAAAGTAACGGAAAGTCCTAAAGAAAAAGAGGCACCTAAAGAAAAGGAACTATGTAAAGCAAAAGAAACAGCAAAAGGAAAGAGCACTCCCGAAAATAAAGAAGTATCGAAGCTAAAGGAAAAAGAATCGACTAAAAAGGAAACCCAAAAAGTCGAGGAAGTATCTAGAAAAAAAGATCATTCTAAGAAAATGGAAGAAATTAAACAAACTGATAAACCTAAGGAAAAGGAAATGATTAAGGACAAAAAATCATCTAAAAAGAAGGAATCAACCGAAAAGGAAGCACTCAAAATAATAGAAGTACCTATAACAGCTGAAACAATTACAAAAAAAGCAGTTACAAAAGAAGAGAAAACTTTGGCAGAAATAAAATTGGTTGAGACAAAGGACAGTCTTAAAGAAACGCAAACTGTTCAAGTACCAGAATCAACGACCTTAGAGAAAACAGTCTCCATTCATTTAGTCGCAGACGATTCATGGATGGCCATTCTAGACGATGACTCGTTAGCTATAGATGATGATGACTTTGATGATACTATTGCCAAAGTCCAGGAGACAAGTTCTAAAGGAACCAAATTAAAAAAAAAAGAAAAGAAAATCCCAATTCCAGAAGTTACGAAAACAGTAGAGCATGCAAAAGATCCTCAATCTGATGATAAAATGGAGACACAAGAAAAAGACTCCTCAGCTCCAAGTAATGCAATACTGAAAGAAAAGACAGATCAAGATCTTAAATCTGTTGAAAAGGAATTATCAAAAGAAAAGGATTCATCTGAGGCTAAACAATTATCAAGTGAAAAATCAGCAGCTGTCCATTTAGTAGCAGATGATTCTTGGATGGATATTTTAGATGATGATACATTAATTATAGAAGATGATGATTTCGACGACTCCGAAAGCAAAACATTAACACCATCAAAAGATTCTAAGTCAGAAAAGAAAGTTGAAGAAATAAAATCTCTAACATCAAAGGACAAAAAGACGAAGGGCAAGGAACAACAGGATAAATCTAAAAAAGAAGTATCCAAAGATAAAAACAAAACTAAACCAGATGATAAAGCAGATGATAAATCAAAAAAATTAAAAGATAAATCTAAGAAAAATGATACAAAATCTGTCGCAGTTGAACAGGTGGTCTCAGCACCTGTAGAGAATTCTCCTCAAGAAGTTCTGAAGGAACAAAATGTTCCAGTAGATAAACCTATAAAAGAAGATCAGCAAAACTTGGATAGTGCAAAAACTGAAATTTCATCGAAACTTGTTCATTCAGCACTTGATGACACAAGGATGAATTTATTAGATAACCCCGAGGATGAATCTAGTAAAGATACAATTACTGCTGTATCACAAACTACATCTGAAACATCTAAAACTACAACAATTATTACATCCCAAGCAGCATATGAAATATCGAAAAGTACAACAGGTGATACGCAAACTGCACCTGAAACTGAAGAACAGCCGATCTCCAAGTCATCAAAGAAAAAATCAAAGAAAAATAAATCTGGCAAGCAAAAAGACGAAGGTGAAAGAATGAAACCAGAATTACAAGCTCCCAAGAAATCTCTAACCGACGCAACAGATTCCAGCAAACCAGAATCTAATATCAAAAAGTCTGAAGTTCCAGTTAAAGAAAATCTACCCCTTCAATCAAAGTCAGAAATTACAAAATCATCTGTTTCAACTAAGGAAGAAACCATTGAACAGGATAGAAAGGATAAAAAGGAAAAAGGGAAGAAGCAGGATTTAATAGCTGAAATCAAAGAGCCAGGAAAGTCAGTAGAAGTAGTTCAGAAAACTGCCAATGTTGCTCCTACAAGAGAAGAAAAACCATTTGTTAGTCAGCTGAATCCTAATGCTAAATCGTGGGCATCAATCGTTGGAATTAAAGACTCTAATGAGATTCAGGGATCTGAAAAAGTACCTCAAAAAGCAATTGAACCTATTCCAGTCAAACAGGAACCAGAAAGACAACAATCACAGAAAAAGAAGAAGAAGCAAGTGGATCCGTCAACAAAACAGAAACAAACCATTGAAAAACCAATTGCTGAACACTCGACAAAGATTGAAACTTCCGTCTCTCATGAAACAGTTGTTAAAGATTGGAATAAATCCTATGCTGAGGTAGCAGCAAAATCTGCAACATCATCACCTCAACCTGATCAAGAGGAAAGAGATATTCTGAAACCAAAAGCAATTAAAGCAGACTGCAAGGAGTCTCAAATAGAAATAACAAACGTCTCCCTCCTTCCTAGTGTCAATCTAAAGAAAGATATTTCATCTGAAATTCAGATAGTTGCAGATCATCCTATAAAACATGATGGACACAAACCAACAGTTGAGGAGAAACAACCAGTTACTGACAACTCATTAGTTGCTGAAAATATTCATCCTATTAAAGTAGTAGACAATAAAACTCTTTGGGCTGATGAAGTAGAGGCAGAGCTTCTAGTTATAAGTGAAGTACCAATGACAATTAATGAAACAAAAGCAGAAAATGTGCCAAAATTAGATAACAGTTCATGGGCGGCTATTGCTGCCAAGAAAGCTAACGATGCACGAGATGCAAGTGAAAAAATTCAAGTTCCTATTTCCACCCCTCTTCAACGTCCAGTACCTCAGATACAAATACATGTACAAGAGGCTCCTGAAATAGAACCCATAGAAAACCTTGTCCAAGTAGATGATCAAGGCTTTATGGAATTTGTGAACAGGAAAGAATTACGTTGTCGTCGATCAAGATCTCGTTCTAGGAACAGGTCACAAACTCGAGATAATTCTGCAGCCCAAAGTTCTGATCGTCGAGAAGATTTTGAAACTGGTTTGAGAAAAGAAAAGCAATCACTCGAGTCTTTAAAGAAGTTTGATGAAGTAGGATCTAAATCAAAAAGGGGTAAATCGAAAAAGGGCAAAGCAGAAGAGAAGAGGAAGAATGAAGATGAGGAACAAATAAAATCTGATCTAGAGAAAAGAGAACCTTTAGAACAGAAACAGATAGATTCAGTTTCTATCGAGGTGGTTAAAGAATCAGGTAAAGAAGTAGATACAGATAGATCAGGTGAAGGCAAGAAGTCAAAAACAAAATCGAAAAGTAAGAAAGGAAAGGCTGAACTAGAAACTCCAATGCCGAAGGAAAAACCATTAGGTCAAGATTTGAAGAAAGAAAAGGTAGATTCAAAGGAGAAGAAATACGAGCCTGATGAAGATAAAATGAAGAAAGAAACTAAAAATGAACGAACTGAACCAGAGATCCTCACAGATGATGCTAAATGTGTTCACAAGGGTAAATCTGTTACAGAGGATTTGAATAAAACCAAACCAGTTGAAGATCCAGAAATCGAAAAGAAAAAGAAGAAGAAAGGCGACAAATCAGTTCAACAAAAGCAGGACGTCGAACCAGTTCAAATTTTAAAAACAGAAGTTCAAAAACCTAAAATTCAGGAAGCTGAAAGTACAACCCGAATTGAAACTTCTAAAGAAATTGAAGGTTGTTTGAAGAAAGAAGAAAAAGTGGGAGGAGATGTTCAGAAATCAAAGATGCAAACAGAAAAGGTGAAAGCAAAAGATGAAAAAGATCAAGAAAAGGAAACATCATCTAGCAAGAAGAAACAAAAGATTAAGAGCAAGAAATTAAAAGATGATGAAAGTAAAGAAGAGCCTACAGCAGCACTTGAAACAAAGTTCCTGGAAGAAGATCAAACTAAAGTTCTCACAGAGCCTGCATCTGACAAAAATATAATTTTCAAAACTGCTGTTTTGGTTACCAAGGTGGAAACTCTAATAGACGAAACAAAACCAGCTTCTGTTTCAGAAGACAAGTCGAAGGTCAAATCATCCAAAGAAACGAAAAAAGATGAACCTATGAAAGCTATCATGCCTCTAAAGAAACCAGCATTGACTCAGGGAGAGACTAAAATTGAATCAGAAAAAGAATCAAAACAAATCATAAGTAAGAATACTGCTCAAGGTGAAATATTTATCAACAAGAGTGAATTAATAGTCGATAAAGAAGTTGCTGAGCAGAAAATTAATGGATCAGCTATTCCTCCTAATTTGAAACCAGTTTCCAAACAATCTGCTATCATACAGTCACCAGTTTCTGAAAAATCAGATTCAATCAAGCCACCAATTCCTATTCCTGAAAAATCAGATACTCAAAATCAGAAAGAACACACAAAGGATGACATTCTTCCTCCTATCGAACTTCCAACAATAACACTTCCTTCAACAAATGAAGAACTAATTGCCCAAATTCAAGAAGCAATCGAGGAATCAATTGACCTTGAACCAATCACAGTATCACAAACAAACTCTGCCAAATTGACAAAATCAGAAATCTCACAAGTCGAAGAACTCAAATTTTCCAACACTCCAACTACTCAATCACCAGAAATTGAGTCCATGACTCAAGTCCAAACAATACTAAAAGATCCGAACACGCCTAAAGTCCTCGATTCGAAAAAGGTTTCATTTCCCGAAACAATCGATATGCCTCCAAAGGCAGTTTCCCTACCAGCGATCCCATCAGATTCAATAGACAAATCACCGTCTCCTGATGGACTACCCAGATCCAAAGTTCAATTTTACATTGCCGATGAAATTCTTGTAATACCTCAACACAAGGAAAAAGATCTAGAGAAAGAGGCCAACTTCGTTAAACTCGTCCAAGAGTCTCACGTTCCAGGGACCATCTGGCCCAAATTTGCTTGTCTAGATGGAGGTTTCTGGATCGACAAGAGGCCTTATCATGAGGCTGAACGTAATTTGTTCGAGTCTTTGGCCTATAAATCAAAGCAACAAACTCTGATTGAAACTGTTGATCAAAATTCCCCTAAAGATGACGATTCGCACGACGGTTCTTCCGGAGGTGGAGGTGGCGGTCGAGGTTCTAACGTTAAAACAAGTTCCCACTTTGATGTCCCCCATACCGAACGTTTGGTCGCGGATTTGCCGGGTGGCATTTGTAGCTGGAGCGATTATAGTACCTATTTGTCCCACGAGAGCATCGACGATCAGGATGACCAAAAACTGGACCTACCCGTTGATAGGATGACCGAGGATCTTGTGACCGA
The DNA here is from genome assembly GCA_904066015.1 of Synergus gifuensis. NCBI lineage: Eukaryota > Metazoa > Arthropoda > Insecta > Hymenoptera > Cynipidae > Synergus > Synergus gifuensis. Next base: position 693,744 of record CAJFCO010000173.1, on the reverse strand, counting down.
TGTAGAATCTTGCGGAGTAGAATTTTTCTCAGTAGAATCTTCCCAAGTGGAATCTTCCCAAGTAGACTCTTCCCAAGTAAAATCTTCCCAAATAGAATCTTTCCAAATAGAATCTTCCCAAGTAGAATATTCCGAAGTAAAGACTTCCACAGAAGACACTTCCAATCCTGGTCCTTTAATCCAAACATCATCAACTGATCCTGAATCCCATCCAGACTCCCAGCTCAATTTAGGTAAAGACAAGAGCGGATCTAACCAGCAGCAGAGTTCCCTGGATTTGGAGAGAGATATGGTGACAATGAAGACCGAAGTGAAAAGCATCCAGAGGATCAAGGTGCGACACATCCCGCCAAAAAGTGCTCGGTCTTGTTATACATTACATATAATACATGCTGTTCTTAACAGTTACCATTGCCATTATATTGTTGTTCTATTGGTTGGTTGTTTTTTATCTCGCTCTTTGTCTCTAGCTCTGTTTCTATTTCTTCTTATTTCTTCCTATCTCCTGTCATTGGTGCGTTAATGCTCGCGCTAGGTGTTCTCGCTTCTACGACTTTGGTTATTCATACACCTGCATGCTAACATAACATCAACTGCCGTTTTATCCTGTTTGAGACATATCTACACAAATCATTGTCGAAACTTTCGTTGTGTTGTCCGACCAGATTTCATGAGTCTTTTTTATATTTTACACTCTTATTGCAAAACTAATTAAGCATATTGTCATTGTGTTTTTATCGCGGATTAATCATTCTAAATGACCTTGAATTAAAGTGTAGTATTTTTTATCAATCAAGTTAGATTTACTTACTCTAATCTTTTTAAGAATTTACTGACTTACTGAATTTACTGAAATATTTTACTTCAAGGTCATTAATGGATCTACTTTCCAAGCCGGTTTTTACTTAATTTTAATTTGTTTACCCTTGCAGTTTTTTTGACAGGTTTGCCGAGTTTTATGGAGCTAATACATTAATGCCATCTCGAAATGTGTTGGAGTTTCGCTATGTGCACGGCATAGTTAAACGTGCTTGAGAACTCGATTCTGGTAAAGTTAATAAAAAAAATTATGTTTCAGGAATCGATGGAACTAAATGTTGATGATCTCAGAAAAGCTGTTGATCGTCTTGGTGATGCCTTGAGACATCTGCCAACAGATAATTTGCAATCTATGTTTACCGCTTTGTCGGTAAGATTATTCTTCATAAAACAATTTTGATAAAATTCTTTTTTCCCTTGTCAAAATTGAAACATAACAAATTCGATCTTAATTTCTAGGGAATATTGGCAGAACTCAGATCCCACAACGAAAAAGCAGAGAAGCTAAATAAAGAAGTCACTGAAATTCCAGTGGATCTAGAAACCCGAAGATTGTTGGCATCTTTAGCTGGCATTCGAACAAGGATTGTAACTCTTCTCTCTCAAACTGAACAAAGTCACTCAGCCTTGGAGGAAGCTTGCGGAATTCAGGAAAGACGACAGAAGGAGATAGAAGCCTATAAAGAATTTTTAGATGAAACTAGTATCTGGTTGGAAACCACAGTCTTAACCATCAACAATTTTTCAACATCAGATTGTGAGGTTCGTATTAAATTTGTAGCTTTATTTCTTACTCAAAATCTTCCTGTATTTTATTTTTCCACATTCTGGTTCTTGAACCTATCGATATGTATACAGGAATTGCAGGAAGAATTGTCAAATCGCACCCAACGTGTTGCTGAACTGGAGAAACTTCCTGAAGTTAATATTCTGGCAAATAAATTAAAAGAGGCTTTGACTGAATTGGCCAGTCGTCTTCAACAAAAGCAGCAGGTACTCGCCTCTTACCAGAACTCAGGATTTATTTTATCTCATTCTCACTACGCTTCGGTGAAGGGAACTGCTTAAAAACTTTTGTATCTCATACTTCATAATTTCATTCGTTTCATTGGCTCCGGAAAAAACGACACATGTCACAAGTTTCAATCCTGAAGATTTATTTTATTAATTTTAAATAGTTTAATATAAAAGGTGTCATATAGCTTTTAATAGCCTTTCACTTAGTTTTGATATGAATCGTTTCTTCCTTGCAGTTTATGGATCTACTTCAGGAAAATGAGTTATGATCTCACTTAACCAATATTTTATCAAGAAAATCAAATTTACTTTTTCAAGTCTTCAAACTATTGTATAAAAATAGTTTTTGTAAAAATTTAACGAATTTTAGCTGAAGATTTTTTTTTTGCTTCAACTGAAGATTTTTTCTTCAAGTACGGCAATATTTTCTTAAAGTTGTAAAGTTCGTAACGTATGTTTATAATTTTTCTTAATGTGAAATAATTAGTGATTAATAACTAATATTTTACACAGTAGGTTAACAATATTTATAATTTTTTTCGTTTGAAAGTATTCTAGATGTAATATATTAATGTCTCGATTTATTTTTTAAAATATTCACCAAATATATGATTTTTAATATATTTTTTTTTTTTGGTAGATCTGGTAGACACCGCCACTATTTTTCAATCCACGCACATTCATTGTATGTTTTACCATGTCCCTAACTCATTTCATGTGTATTATTTCATTACTCCTATCATTGTCATCTTTTGTTCAATCTTTTATTCGTTGTGGTTTTATATTAAGGTGATGGTTGTAATATGGACACTGCATGTATTTAAGGATTGTTTATTAAATTATTGTACTTTGACATAATTAAAGTATTATCAGTTATACCCCACTCTTTATTTTCTCTCGTCGTTTATTCTATCATTTATCGCACCACATTAGTTTTAAGCTTTTATACCTCAAAACTTTTAGTTGAATATTTTAAATATTTTTGTTCATTTCCTTTTCTTATTATTTATTTACTATGCCGAAAACTGTATTTTACTTAAATTCTAGTAATTAATTAGTATATTACATACCTAGGCCAGTAAAATAAGAAATGTCTCAGATCACATGTAATTGTCGACCGAGGCGAAGCCGAGGTTGACAAAAATGTGATCTGAGGCTTTCTTTTTTACTAGCCAAGGTTGTGTATACTATTTTTCTGCTCGACGACCCCAGAAAGCGGCAACTTCGTTTAGCGCAGCGGTCGGGAAGTTGACGCTTTCTGGCCGGTGGGCAGAAATAATAATTTGCAAATTATGTGAAATATACTTTATCAGGTATGTTAAAGGTAATTAGAATATCCTTCGATTTTATTCTAAATAATTTTAATAGATTGAAAAAGTTACAATTCAAGCGAATTTATTATATACAAACTTTTATTAAATATTAAGACATTATCTCACACGTTTTAATTTATATTACAAGAACCTGTAAAAACATAAAATTTAATATTCTTTTCAAGTCTCTTATTTATAATTTCTTAGCTTTATTTATTTTATTATTATTTATAAGTGAAAAGATCCAAGAGACTCATCACACGTTACTCACATCTCATCCTCATTAGCATCAGCATCCTCATTTTTTACAAAATTTTCATCATCCATTACCAGCCCTTTTAATTTTCCAGGAAATCACTGACGCAGAATTACTAAAGGATGAAGATCAAGAGGATGCTACCCTGGACCAAGCACCTTCCCTGAGGTCCAGTTCGCCCTCTTTAGCGGACGTGTCCTTACAAACCGGTCAAAGTTTATATGAAGACTTCCCAGTTCAAGATAAGCCAGCTCAGCTTTCCAAACAAACGTCAACAACCCTAATGCCAGTTTCTTGTCAGAGTCAAAGTCTCATGACAGAGCCAATTGCGATTCCAGTATTAGTTGAAACTGCACAGACCCAGGAATCGATCAAAGTCCTAAAAACAACAGATGGTAACCATGATGTAATTGAAATCGCTACCAAAAATGTTCCATCAAGTCAGGACTTTATCCGAAGAGAACAGCAAGGAATAAATCTTGATGATATAGTAGTTGACATGAAGTACCAAGATGCCCAAAAACAAGAGAGTGTCACCTCAGAATTGAATATTCAACATGCTACGCCTCAATCTTTCGAAACTGTTCTTGTGGAACCTGATGATGTCACCACTGAAGTTGTGGTTGATAGTGATGGTACTAAGAGGATCATTGTCAGAAAATTGAGAAGAACTCTCGTCACTAGTAGGCAGACAACTCAACAACATGTTTCATCTTTAACTGCTACAGTTGGAGATAATCCTCCTGTTCTCCAAGCTTTTTCAGAAGCAACTATGAGAGGTCAACAAGTTACTGTTAGCACTACAAGACCTGATGGAACAATAGAAATGTCCACCAAGCAAAGCTTTGGTGGAAGAGTAGCTACTGGAGCTCCAGGAACTGAAGTTAATGTTGAGGAGTACGAAAGTGTTCCACAAGTTACCCACAGTGTCATCCAAGGAAATCTTCAAGATATGGAACCACTTGCACTGAGAGAAGCTTTGGATGAGGGCGTTGATTATCAAACCAAGACATCCACTGTTCATGCTGTTGTTCAACAAGTTACTAGAAGAGTGATTCGTAAAACTCGTCGAATCATTAGGAAAGTGACGATAATAGATGGTAAAGAGACTGTGACGGAGGAAGTGATAGAGGAACCTGAGGAGGTGGAAATTGACGAGCAGGATATTCCACACATCAGCATTAATGTTGTCAAAAGTGAAGATCATCGAAGTGGTGAAGCTGGAGTCATTGATTCTCTTGTTGCGAGAGCAACTTCTCTGGGTCCAGAAAGAATCGTTGTACAATCAGAAGATTTGGCTAAGCTTGAAACTACTGGTATCCAGAGGGCTTCTTCAGAACCTTGCACACCTGAAAGTCCAGTCCAAGGTCCATTCTTTGGTCCCTTTGCGAGAGAAATGACTCCTGATGGTTCTGATGATCGCAAATCGAAAAAGTCTAAGAAAAAGAAGTCTGAAGATGCTGAAGAAGAAGCAAGTGCTATGTCTGAAATAGATAAAAGTAAGATGAAGCAGAAAGATACAGAAGTTTCTGAAACTATTGTTTCTGAAGAAAAAACAACACCTCTGGAACCAGAACAACAAAAGATTTCACCAGTGGTGTCTGGTGAGCCAACAAAGGAAGAATCGCCAGTAAAAGCTGAAATTGTAGAACCAGAGGCAGAAACGAGTTGTAAGTTTCAAGTTGCACCAGTTAAAGAAGTCGAGAAACACAGTATTGAATTAGAACCTGGCACTGTAGAAATAGAGCACCTTGATGAGAGCACAGTAGCATCTGTTGATCATCACAAAGCTAGTATCATTGCATTAGAAAAACAAACATCTATAGAATCAATCATACCCAAAGCTAATGAACCCACTGAACATAATGGATCTGGAGAATCTCAATTACCAATCTTGCTTGAAGGTCTTGCACCTATTGATAAATGTGATTCTGTGTCCGATGATGTAAAACAAGATCAAAACATTGTAGAACAAAAATCAGAAAACTTTGATAAAATACCAAAGGTTACTGAACTATCAGAGGTTACTGAACTAAAAACGGAAAATGAAATCCCAGATGTAGAACCTGCACATGACAGAATGAAGTACACAGATTTCTTTAGTGTACCAAGGCCAGATGAAATACCGAAGACATCTGATTTTACTTTGTCCGAGATCGCTTTAAAGCCAGAGTATACATTTATACAAAAAGTGGAAATTGACCTCTCAGTGCAAAAAGAAGATGAGAAAGGTCCCTCTGTTTCTGTGAAGACACGTGTCGAAAAACCAGAAGATTCAACTTATCAAATAGTCAAAGAATCTTTTGATATTGAACTACCACTTGAATCAGAAAAATTGAAAGTCAGCAATGATAAAATAGTACAGACAAGTGCTTTCCTGAAGGCTAAAAGCGAAACTGAATGGAGAACCTACTCTGAAGATTTTCAATATCTTCCTGAAAAGAGTATGGTCGACAAAGCTACCAGTGTCAGTGAGAAGGTATCAAAAGATGGTGATTCTGCTAAGGTCAGTGGAGAAGAATCTGTAAGTTTAACAACCACCATAGCCGAGTCTGTTGACCTCAATGTTCCCGTGTCGGATTCCTTCAAACATGGAACTGATTCACCACAACCTGATGTTGCAGAAATTACAGAGACATCTGAGTCGGTTTCAATGCAGGATGAAACATGTGAGAGGGATGTTGGATACGAACCAGACGATAGGACTACAGTCGAGGAAATACCAATCGCTGATGACAATGAAGATGATGGTGTAAAGAAGAAAAGAAAGAAGAAGAAGAAACAGAAAGTTAAACCCACAAGGGAGGAAGATCTGACCGAATTCCCTAAGAGTACAACAGACGAAGCTGATTTCACAGATGAAGTTGTTCCTCTCGAAGCAGAAAGTAGTAAGTTGCCAAAGAAGTCAAGAAAGAGGAAGAGAAAGAAAGAAGAAATAGCGACAATGAGTAGTGATGAAGTCGTTACCGAACCCACAGATGATCAAGCGAGATTGAATGAATCTGATGTACCAGAAAACGTCTCCATTTCAATGCAGACATCTCCAGAGCCAATTCTTCAGACTTTAGAACATGAAATTCAAACAGTGAAGGTTGAAGAAGTTCACTCTGAGATGCAAACTTCCCCTCAGATTGATCAGGATACAGCTGTCCAGACCTCACCAACCAAATTACCAGAATTTGAAAGTAGTTCAATGCAAACAGTAACTCCGGAGGGAGTAAAAACTGAGGAAAGTGTTGTTCAAACTACTCCAGTGCAGGAAGAATCGAAGCCAGTCACGCCACCTCAAGTCGAAGAAGTCGATGTTCAGACAATTGGAATTGAAGTAGACTCTGCAGAAATGCAGACGTCTCCGAGGATCACAACAGAAATAGAAACCCAGACATTGACTCTAAGTGAAGCTCCCTTGGATGTAGAACAACAAACAACGCCAGAACTAATAAAAGATGTTGTCTTCCAAGAGATGGCTATGCAGACCCAGACTCCTGATATCGTAACAACTTCTGAGATCGATGTACAGACTAGTAAACCAGCTTCTCCAGAAGTTGTGCAAATGCAAGATTTTGATGTGCAGACTAATCTGGCTGGTGAAGTAAATCTTTGTACCATTGAGACTCAAACAACACCAAAGGATAGTCCACGAGTTGTAGAAACTCAAGAGACAGAGATTCAAACTATTCGAGAAGAAACTGACACAGTTTCCCAAACTAGTCCAGTTTTGGAAGATGCAGACAAAAAGGATCTTACTGAAGACAAGATTGTGAGTCAAGAAGAAACACAAACTAGTCCTGAGCCCCAAAAAGAGACTTCAACTACCTCTATACAAACGAAATCTGAAGAACTGATTCCTACAACAGAGGAAGGTGCTCAGACTATTGAAGTAAATCTGTTGACAGCTGATGACAATTCCAAGTATGAAGAAGTCGAATTAGAAGTGATAACGCCTGGAAATCAAACTCCTGAAAATCAAACTACTGAATATATGGAGCAAGCTTCTGAAGTTGTTGTCATTAAAACTCCAGAAGTTCTTCTTTATGATGACACAATCGAAATCGAAGAAATTGATGAAACTCAACAAACATCCGAATCAGATAAACCAGAACCTGAATCAAAACAAATGCAAGAAATTCAAGGAATTGCTCCAAATCCACCATTACCAAAAGAAACTGAAGAAAATATTGAAAAACTTCCTGCTCAATTCAGATCAGTAGCAGCCGGAGGATCGACGTCTATCTCAGAGAGTGACTCACTCACAGACAATTCCTACGAAATCCAACTTCAAGCGACTCTCAAGATGTCTCAAAGTCATTCTCCAGAGTTTTCCGTCAACGTGAGTAAGTCAAGACATCACGATAAAGATGAGGATTCTTCCATTGTAGAGAGTGAAGCTGACAAGACAGAAAAACGACAAAGGAAGAAGAAGAGGCATAGGACAGTCGAGATTAGAAACAGTCCTTTAAGTCCTGAGACATCTGACCTTGGAAATACCTTCACCCAGTCAGAAAATCCTGAAGAAATTTCCTTCAAACTTTCATACTCTGATGTTGCTAAAGGAGGATCCAGCAAACGATCTTCTGAAGAACGTGGAGATTCCTTGGATTCTCTTGGAAACTTAGTTCCTCTAGGATTGCAACAACATCTTTCAAAAGTTATTTCCATTGATACAGCTCCAGAACCAATGGATACCACTGAAGAACCACTCTCACCGACAGAATCAGTTCTAGCTAGAAAGGAAGATAAACGAGAGAAAGTGGAGATCAAGACATATGCTGAAGCCATAGCAGAATCCAATTCAAAGAAAAGATCAATTTCATGGGATGATCGATTACTTGTTTCTCAGAGTACCAATTCAAGGGAACTACCAGGATCTAGTGCTCTTCTTCTTGCAGAAGTTTTCGAATACCAGAAATCACAAAATCCTATTGCTAAAACAACTCAAGCTGTCAAGATGACATCTAAAAGAGTGAAAAGTTCTCCAAGTGCTAAAAAAACATCTCACCTAACTAATGTCTTACACATTGCCACACTAAATCAAGTTCCTGTTGAAGTATCACCCGAAGACAAATTTGGTAACATAAGAACAGAGTTAGCTCATCTGAAAACTGCTGTAGAAGGAGGTGATGTCATCGTAGTTGAGCAGAGCTTGATTACAATTGTTGAAACGATCTCGACCTGGTTGGAAACTATTGAATACAGAGTATTTCTTGAAAGAGAATGCCCTAGTGGGCCTTCTGATAAAGATGCAAGTAACTTTATTAAACTTAAGAAAGAAGTTAGTCAGGTAGAGAAGAGCATCAAGGAACTTGATGACATTTGGAGAGATGTTGAGGGAAGTTATCCCAATGAGGAACGAGAAAGAATACGAGAGTGTGTTGATGCCCTGGAATATCAAGTGAAGGCTATTGAAGAAATCACAAGTGATGGTGAAAGTTTTGCCAATGCGGAACTAGCAAGGTGGGATGAATTTTTGAATGGTGTCAACAATGTAGCTAGGTAAGTTTGTAGAGATACATTCATTCATTCGTATTTTAAATTACAATTAGAATTCTCTTAAACAAAAAAATATCAACTCTAGAACTATTTGAATAATATATATTTTTAAATCCCTCTTTAAATAATCAATTTCAGACTCGTTGAGGAGCAACGTAAACAACTAGACAGTGTCATCGATAGCGATTCTTCTACACAATGGAAGCTCCAAGAACTGGAAAAGATAGAAAACACGAATCAATGCCACATGTGGAAAACATCAAAACTTTTACTAACAGCTCGAGGATTGCTGAGAGACTATCCTGGCAAAACCATCCCAGAAGAAACCTATATTGCTCATGATACAACCAAAGTCATCGAACACAACATCAACATGGAAAGAGAACGCCTCCTGCAATTAGAAGCTCTCGCTGAAGAGTACGAACACACTCTTCAAGAATTTGCTCAAATAACTGAAATTGCAGAAGATCTCTTGTATAGTCCTATTACAGTGATCAGCCTTGAGCATCTGCAAGATGAAATGCAGAAGCACAGAAAGTTCTTTGTAAATTTGAATCATTGTCGAGCTATTTTAGAGTCTTTGGAAGGCAATTTAGATCCTGAGACTAGGGCCAAACACTCTGGTCTTCATGAAGAGCTCCATAGTCGAGCAACATCTTTGCTGGACCAAGCAGCTTCCAAAGCTCAGCAGATGTCTTTAGCAGCATCCAGGTGGATTATTCTTGAACAAGGGATGAAGGAGGAGAGAGGGTGGCTGCAGGTTGCTCATCAGCGAATTCCTGATTTGCAGACAGTTACCTCTTCTGATTATGATCAGTATATTTCACTCTACCAGGTAAGCTTTTTTTGAATTCTTGAAAGTACATTTAAATCGAGACCATCTTCGAAGAACAGAATCCAAGATGCTAAAAATAATTTTCTATTCTTTCAGTCTCTCTCGGCAGATGTTGCAACGCATCATGCTCGTTTAATCAAACTCTTGAATGTGGCCCAGAGCCTCCAAGAACTGATAAACGTCGAAGATCCAGAAAATCGTTACGGAGAGGCTTTGGACGTGATCATCAAATTACAAGAAAATGTTGAATCTTCCTTGAGACGTTTGTTAGCTTTCAGAGAAAGCTGGAGCACTCAAGAGTTGTTGGTGGACCGAGTAGAGCGTTGGATGTCGACTGCAGAAAGGGGACTCTCCAAAATTAAAGATCCTTCCGGCGGACACATGCGTCAGTTTTGGGTAGGTTCGATTTGAAATTTCAGCTCGTACAAATATAGCCAGATAAGTGCTGATGAGTTCGGAGAAAAGCATCTGCTTGCATATCGACATTTTCTTTCACGTTTGGCTAATTGCCACGAGATAAAAATTGTGTCTCGAGCTATCTCAGAGGTTTTTATTCTTAAGAGAATAAAAGAAGATCACGTTGACAAGCAGCTACTTTTGAAAATAGAACGTGATAATAAATTGAATGAATTATGTTTTTCAGGAGCTGAAAGCACAGTACGAGGTCCACAACAATATGCGGAACGAGGCAGATAATTGTTTCGAGCAGGCTTTGAGAATTGTTCCTTTGTCTGATGAAATGCTTCAGAGGCAGTTCAGAGGACAACTTCAGGAAAGATGGAATCAAGTGACAGAGAGGATTAATGAAATCCAGACAGCTGTGAGGAAAAATATTTCTTCTGAAGATGTTCCAGCTAATGAGAAGTTGAATCTTTTGGAAAGGGAGTTGCACGAATTGAGAATGACGATAGAAGGATTCCATGGGGTTTTGAAAACCGAGGAAGAATTGGAACTCTATGTGGAGAGGCTGACTGTATTGTTTGAACGTGTTTGTGTCATTCAGGTTAGATGATATTCCGTTAAAGAGAAATATTTCAATAATATCTTTTTACTAAAACCTAGAAAATGATTCCAATATAATTTCTTTTTTGCAGGAGGAATTAGGAAGACTAGGACTTCTTCCAGCAGCAGAAAGTGAAAGAGTAGGAATTCTGCTCTCGACAGCTCGAAGAATAGAAGGTCAAATAAGCGAAGAACTAGACGCAGCTCAACTTCTTCGAGAACGTCTTCAAGCTCTGGAACGAGGGTTGAATCGGGTTCGAAAAGCTCATCAGAGACAGTCATCAATTTTAGATCAATGTGAAGGAAGTGAGAAACAAGGGAGTGAGATTGTGTCAGCATCAGTTGACAGATGTCAATCAGTTACTGAGGAATTAGTAATTCTTTGGCAGGATATAATGGCTCTTCGGCAGGTCCTTCACACTCTACCAATGAGTATGAGGGTCTCTGTCTCACCAGTTGGAGTCGAGAGAGACATTTCTAATCTTCAGGATGATCATACTAAACTTGAAGCTCGTTGTGGTCGTCTTTTGACTTTGTTGAAAAATAGACTAGCTTTGTGGAGAAGATTCGAAAGGCAACTCGAAATGGTCCAGCAGTCTGTTCAAGAAGCTGATTACATGATGGAGCTGCTTACTGTCCAAGGGTCTGTGGACTATGAGAGGCTACTCAAGGCTACTGAACGACTGGAGGTGAGTCATGTTTTTCATTATTTGGATAGGATTATTAATTTTTGAATATCTTTTTTACTAAAATGTAAAATTTTGATTGTATTTTTAATTTGTAAAAGATTTTGTAAAATTTTTAGGAATTTCATGAAATTTTAATAGATTTTAAAAAATTTTGTCGGATTTTAAATCTTGTAGTGAAATTTTAAGGAATTTAAAGATCTCTCTGGGAATTTCAAAAGATTTCAGCGAATTTTAAGGGATTTCAATAGATTTCCAATAATCTTAAGAGAATTTGATGCATTTTAAGGGATTTTAAAGTTCCTTGTGAATTTTGAAGGATTACTGGAAATTTTTTTTAATTTTTAGGAATTTTAAAAGATTTTAAACCTTTTCGTGGAATTTAAGGGATTTCAAATGATTTTGAGGAATTTAAAAAAAATAATGAAAAGTGAAAGGATTTCATAGAATATTATTAAATTTTAAGGGATTTCGTGAAATTTTAAGTTTCTTTTAGGAATTTCAAGGAATTTTGAGAGATTTCCAAGGTTGTCGTGAATTTGAAAGTTTTTTACGAATTTTAAGTGATTTTAAATTTCAAAAGATTCAAAGTAGTGTTATTAATTCAGTACCATTATTATTGGAAATTTATTCGCATTTTTAATACTTTTTTGTCAGGAGGGAAATTTCAGGGAAATTGAAAAATTGAATCTTGTGGTCACTGTTTTAGCAAAATAGTCCAAATTTTCACTTCAAAATTCGATATCTTCATTTTACTTAATAAATATTATGATTAGATATTTTTTTCGCTGTTTACATAATTGAAAAATGAGTACCACTAGAAAAAATACCTAATTATAATATTTGTTAAGTAAAATGAAGAGATCCAACTTTGGGGCGAAAATTTGGATCCAAAACCCTTAAAATTTGTGATACTCGTATTAAAAACAAAAAGGAATAAAGTAAAGGACTTATAGTTATTGCTGAAAGATCATTGGTGAAACTATAAATAAAAATTTTTAAATTCTAAAAAATCTAAAAACAACCAAATATAATTCCAATAAGCTTCTTATCTAGATCATTAACGCATGCGCTTCAAATTTTCAATCCCACTCTGGAACTAAACGCTATCGCACATTGACTATCAGTTAGGCGCGAACCGTCCGTCGTTCAAGTAGCGCCACGATTTTCAAACTCGATATTGTGAATTCACGTGTAACGATATTTTAAATACTTTCTCAAAGAAAAAAAAAATTTAATAAAAAAAAAGAAATAAACCATAAAATCGGTTGTAATAATTTACAGTGTTGTATCTGGTTCATTGTTAATATGATAATTTAGATTTTCAAGTAGTAAATTATTTTTCTTAAAGCTGGAGGAAAAGAAGCTCTTGGTATAAAGATGAGCTGTGAAACAAATATAGCTTCAAGGTAACTACAAACGCGGGTGCAGAACTAAGCGCGCTTTTTTTTAAGAAGGTTAAACTCGTTCATGAGAATCGAGCTTTTTTTATTTTCATCTGGTGCTCCCGAAAAGCTTTAATAAGCTCTGAGTAAATTACTATATATCGTCGCGTGCGCCAACAAAATACCTTCATGAACCTTACCGGATGCGGAAATCGTTTCAACTTCCTTGGAGGATAACTGTAAAAATGCAGTGGATCGGCAAAACTTTGCACATTTTGACCTGATCTGAGATAAGGATTTTTTATTCCGGAAATGTTTTGGAAGCCTCGTGTCATGCTGTCAAGACAAAAAGAAAAATAGAAGGTAGTGCAAGAACTTTTAATACTGACCTATTAGAGTATGAAGATTAATCAGAGATAAACAAAGAATTCGTATTATTTTAAGAAAGAAGAATTATCGGCTAAAAATCGACTTTTAAACCGAAGAAGCTAATTCTGTTAAGAGTAAATTTCATAAATTAGCGCAAATGGCAAATGGTGATAAAAATGAACATAAAAAAATCTATTAAGGTAAAAATTATAAGACAGTAATTGTACATTTGTTTCTAAACGTTCTTTGTTCAAAGCAACAGGTCTATGCTAAAAATACTTGACTGAAAAGAAAGAATTCAATTTGTATAAACTATTTTCCCTGGATATTCTTCTTGGATTAAATTGGCAAGGTTTGAGAATTTACTGAAAGATCAGTTTGTGCTTTATCGCCTACACAGTAACGTAACGTCCAAAAATAAAGTCCATCGAAAAAATTACAGTTGATAAATCATTCCTTATAAACAGCACAAATTACGCTAAAAATGCGGTAATTATTTCACCAAACATAAGACGGTATCAGTTGTGGTCAACAGATGACGACTTCCTTTGTCAAATGAGTGCCCTTATCTCGCAATATTTGAGTAGAAAAATACATTGGGTGTGTTTAAATAATATTGACTTTTTTTTAAGGAAATTACGAATTTAAATAAAATATTTTACAATTTTATATTCTACTGTTGAAATAATAATTTAAAGATTGATTTTATTTAGTCATTTTAATTCTTCCAGAGTTGAATACGAAATTAAGAAACGCTATATGATTGGTTGAATGCGAAAAGCATTTAAAATATCTATTTTCTCATTCTATTCTTATCGCGTAGTAGAAATCCTGTTAGCATACAAATTCATTTCTTACTTTAGGGAAATTTTTCTGTCGTTTCTATTTTATCTAATTGTGTGTATGCCTTCTATGTTAATTTTAAATATAAACATTGATTTTAATAAATACGCGTTGGTGTCCATTGCAAGGCCTATGAATAATATATTCACTCATTAAATTAGAATTGCAAAGATTGCACATAATGAGTTGTTTCGTTGTTTATTTTACGTTGGGAGCATTAACATGAATTTTTTTCTCCAAATAAAATCTCATCCTACACCTTTTCACAATTTTTTCATAAATTCAGTTTATTTAATGTCAAATGTTTTCTATTTGTAGCAACAGTAATAAAAACAGGAAATTATTTTAAAAATGCATACTATAAAACGCCATTTTAAAATAAATAAATTAAAAATAAATTAGGAAAAAGCAGATTCAACAAAAAAAAAAAAACTTGTGAAAACATTTCTTTAGCCTCTTGCACTTTTCTTTGTTAAACTCACTTCACCAGTTCACAAAAGACTTCAATCCTTATCAATGCATTGAAAAGAAGTGCAACACAAGCATAAACTTGAGTTTCTAAAGAATGACTTTAAGAATGCAATTCTCAAGTTCATTGTTAAAGTTTTTAATAAAAAAATGCACACATGCCAAGCGCCACTCAAAATAAATATTCCTACAAAATATTAAGTGAGCTGAAAACTATCTTTATTTAAAAATTAAATCGTAAATAGAATTGAAAGAAAGTTCAGAAATAGAGCATATAAGAGTTTCGATATTGATTGATTCCAGACCTCTATTAAATTATACGATGGCGTAATAGGCCTCACACACTTTAATAATTATAATTGGAGATGAGAGAGAATAGCTAAAGGCCGTTTTGTCTGATGACGTGGCTATGCGGTATGTAAACTATGACACGTTTAAAATAAGTTTGCCTTTCCCAAGTTTTGGCTCTAGGTCCTCCTTTTTCACACAAATTGTGTTACGATCTTCCATCTATTAATTTTATTAGGGATATCGATTTCTTTTCACTTTTCTGAGGCTCACGATTCTCATTTTAGAATCTATACTTAAAGTAATTTCCAGTGAAATGGAAATTTGCAGTTTTGAAAATTCACTTCTAAATTACTCAATATTCCTCAGGATCGTGTAGTTAAAGATGTTAAAAGTTAAAGTCTATTTTAAAAATTGATATTTCTCTAGAATTGCTACCTAGAAAAATTACATTTACATGAACTTTGTCCTCTGATAAAGGCTAATTTTATAGCTAAAGAGACTTATTATATCTGATCATTTTTCCAGTGGATGAGATTACTGAATGGAATCGAATTGAAAGGATAGTAAGTGTAGTTGAATAGTAAAGTTGTGACTTGTATTTGACTTTGAATAGCAAACGTGCCTAGTTTATTCGAAATAAATTTACAGAAGGATCAAAGACCCTTCTCTCGCAATTTTCATCTTTACTCATACGAAACGATAATTCCATTTTGCGTGGCCCTTCCAGTTATTATACAAAGTTTATCACGATTACACACCCATTTCATGTTAAATCCTTTTTTCTATCTTCCGCTCAGACTTATATACTCAATATATATACCGCTTATATGCTCTCAATTAATCGGGCGCCATTATAAACTCTACTGGCGATATAGGAAATGTATTTAATGAACAGGAGTGGCTTTCGCATCTATGACTAAATCAATAAAAGTAACAGAAAGATTAGGATTCAGTAACAGAATTCATTAGGATATTTATTATCTTTTCCTTAAAAAGGCTTGACATTTTTTTTAGTGAGAGTCAGGAAAGGAAGAAATGTTGGATTCGATTTAATGCCATCTATAAATACTTGAACTGCAGGAGACAAGCATGTTTCACAGAGAGATGTCGTACATGAATTCGGTCAGGCTTACGTAGACTAATTTTGCGTCGAGTGTTCGAGTTCGTTAACCTGACTGATTTTCCGAACTCCTACCTACTGTACCACTATGTCTACCTAGTTTTCCGCGCGAGTCAATCGATATAATAATACCTACTTCATATGTATACTATATTTCAAAGGAAGTCTAGCTACAAAAAACTTCAAGTTCACTTTCATTGAATTTGAGGAAGGTAATGCTGAGAATGAAAGGCATACCTATTTTATCGAAGAATTGAATATAAAAAAGTTAAATCTGAAGCGACTTTAATTCTTCAAGGGATTTAAAATAATTATAAAATTTAAATAATTTTTAAGGATGTTGAAGCCAAGTTCTAATCCAAAAATTCGATTTCTTCATTTTAATCAACAAATACTAAATTTGGAATTTTTTCCCTCTAGAGAATTAATCAATTTTTAACTAGAATTATGCGTACAGAGTAAGAAAACATCTAATTCAAATAGTTTTTATGTAAAATGAAAATATTCAATTTTGAAGTTAGATTTTGAATTCCTCGTTTTATGCAAAAAGTATCGAAATTAAATATTTTTTCGCTCTGTATGCAGTCTTATGTTTGAAAAAAGATTAGTGCTACAGAAGGAAAAAATATTTATGTATAATTTACGTTGAGTAAAATGGAGAATTGAATTTTGAGCTTAACACTTGAGATTTGAGAAATTTTAAAAATGTAAAGTATTTTAAGAGATTTCAATTGATTTGACCGAATTAGCCACAAAATCATAATTAGACACTATTTGCAAACTTTATAAAATGCCGTTTTCTAAAATTAAATATGACGGTTAAACATAATCCGTACATAAATTGTATACCGGAAATTAATCTAAACACTATTCCTTCGGGAGGAACTCCACCATCAATGAAATTCTGCGAAGTTTACTTAATTTACCCAACTTAGTCGTTCGGTACCATATATTCAAAGTGAAATTACTCTTTCCGTAAAAAGTTTCTTATCTAAAATGTAAGCCAGTAGAATAACGGCCGCACTTTCAGGTCTCTGTGCGCGCAACTGCTCCACATATTTTAATACTGAGGGCGAGAACACCTATGCTGTAAAATAATGATAGAATATATTCTTTACTGGAACGACATTGCGTGTATTGTTCGCGAACTTGATCAATAAAAGTTATAACTTTTTGAATTAAACCATATTTTATTTAATATTTAGAATGATACGGATATAAATCAGTTCTAGACTGTTTAATTTCTTTTTTTTACAATTATAAGGAAGCACCTCTTAGAAAACGACATGTGGTTTAAGAGACTAAGAAACTGCAGCTTCTTTTCCTCTAATTTCTTAAATCTTGAAAATTAATAACGAATAATTAATCAAAATACTTAATTTTCCTTTTCAGGGTTTAAATGGCGATTTAGGGGCGCGTGAAGTTCTCATTGGTGAACTTCAGGCAGCGGCTACACCACTGCGCGATTCCTGTGCTGCGGAAGTAAGCGAAAGAGTTGAAGCTGCAGTAAATGAAGCTGTCCAGGCTTGGGAAGACACCAGGGCCGAGTTGGATGCCCTTTGCAATAAATATCAACACGCTGTTAGACTTTGGCAACAATATCGAGACGCCAGTTCTGTGGTGAAAGATTGGGTTGATACACAAATGGGGAGCGTTGCTAACCTGCCCCCAGAAGAAGCTCTTAAGCAGGTCAAGGTAAGATCTTCATATTCTTCATCCCTGTAAATGAATATTCAATTATTCAAAGATCCACAAAAATTTTTAAATATTAAACCTTTTATGTATTTTTTTTTTTTAGCAGAGATTCGAATTTAATTAAGGGCCAGTTAAGCTAGATGGACCCAGTTAAGCTCAAAATTCCATTCTCCATTTTACTCAACGAAAATTATAGATAAATATTTTTTTGCTCTGTAGCGCTAATCTTTTTTCAAATATAAGACTGCATACAGAGGGAAACTAGCTGTGAAGTTGTATCAACTTTTGTGCTCATTCAATGAGCACTTTGCTTCCTGTAAGCAAATATGATTTGCTTCCTCATAGAGAAAGCATTAAGCATTCTTTACATCAGCATTAAATTTTGATTATTTGAGAAGTTATATTCAAAAAATTCATTTTCGAAAATTACAATAAAGCATAACTTTCTTATTTTTCAATGAAATGCATTAATCTTATAGGCCAATCAATTCGTCTCGACGCAAGGAACCTTTATTTTCCTTACGTCAGCTTCGAATTTTGAATATTAGAGAAGTTATAGTTGAAAAACTAATTTTTTAAAATTAAATAGAACCATAACTTTGTTATTTTTCAATGAAATGAAATAACATTATAGACCAATCGATTCGTCTCGATGCAAGGGACATTTATTTTCCTTACGTCAAGTCAATATTTTGATTATTTGAAAAGTTATAGTCGAAAAATTAATTTTTGAAAATCCAATTAACCATAGCATCCTTATTTTTTAACGAAATGCATTAATCATATAGGTCAATCGATTCGTCTCGACACAAGGAATCTTTATTTTCCTTACATCAGCTTTCAATTTTGAATATTTGAGAAGTTATAGTGCAAAAATGAATTTTACGAAAATTATAAATAACCATAACTTCTTTAATTTTCAGTTAAATGCATTAATCACACAGGTCAATCGATTCGTCTTGACACAAGGAATCTTTAATTTCCTTACACGAGCTTTGAATTTTGATTATTTGAGAAGTTATAGTAGAAAAATCAATTTTAAAAAAATTTTAAAAGTACATAAAACTTGTAAAATTAAATATTTTTTTAAACCCTTTTGATAGAATTAAGGTTTTATAGGGTGGAAGAAGTGTGCCAAATTTCATCCATTTCTATACACACGTTCTAGAGATATGCTGGGAACAAAAAAAAGGGGACACACACACACACACACACGCGCGCGGACAATTTTTCAGGACATCATACTAGATATATTCCAATTAAAATTTATCAAAAAAAACCTTTTTTTAGAAAATAGATTTTGTCACGACTACAAAGCTTCCTCTATGAGGAAGCAAAAATATTTAATTTCGATACTTTTTGCAGAAAACGAAGAACTTAAAATCTATCTTCAAAATTGAATGTTTCCATTTTACTTAAAAATTATTTGAATTAGATATTTTCTCACTCTGTACGCATAATTCTAGTTAAAAATTAATTAACTCTATAGAGGGAAAAAAATTCCAAATTTAATATTTGTTGAGTAAAATGAAGAAATCGAATTTTTAGATTAGAATTAGTCTCCAACACCCTTAGGGGAATTTTTCGATATTTTAAAATTATATCTTCAGGAACTTAATCTAATTGTAATTAATTGATCTTTTTCATAAATGAAATCCACAATTACACTGCGACTTCAATAGCTCTTGAAATATAGCAGTGGTAATTACTCATTCTCATGTTAAATCATATTATCTAGCGCATTTTATTTGCTTTATAAGAAGAGATAATGAGTATCGGCAACATCATCTGAAGTGCCACTTTAAATAAATTTAGCTCATTTTGTGAAAGAGTAAATATTGAATTATTAAAAATTGTTTCTATAATTTTTTTAGGATCATTTTTGATAAACTGGAACGAATTTATATATACTCGAGTTTTTTTTTCACCAAGTTGCGATAGGAACTTAGTCGTAGGCATTGTGTGCAATTTTAATTTACAGCTTACACAGCAGGAAACTGCACGCTATCGCTAATATGAGAAAGATGAATATTTATTTGCATCTGGCATGGTTAGACCTTCTCGAGTATAGTTTCGTCACCCTCTGTACAAACGTAGATAAGATACAGATAAGAAAACAGACGCATTTGTGGCAGAGCGCATCATCCCTAAATTTGAAGGAGCCAGAGTACAATTATCCCCAGTTATACTTTTTAGTCAAATATTTCGTCATTATTAGTTCAAATCGATCAAATTTTAAACAATTTTTTAAACTTCATTTGGTATCACGTAAATTTACCGAAAACTGAAATTTTTTTCCATTTCCGGAATATTAATTTAACTTCGGGAATTTTTAATTTTGTGAATTTAAAATTTCAATAGAATCATTACCATAAAATGTATTAAAACTTATCCAAAAACAATATTTTTTATTTTTTAATAATTTTTAAGAATTTCAATTTTAAATAAGAAAACATTTTTAATCAGTGATTTAAAGAGATTTAAAGAATTTCAGGACATTTAAGTGATTTAAAGTAATTTGAAGTAAATGAAATTTGATAATTAATCAGGGTCATATAAATTAAAAATATTAATTTGAACATTTTTTATTTTTTCCTAAGGTCTGGGATATTTGTATTTCTGTGAATTACAATTGTGTGAAGGGTGAGTGAACTCTCCCTTATCGGGACAAAAATATGACAATGTATCACTGTTGAAGTAGGTATGTTACCCCAAGGTTAGAGAGAGGGTGTGTTCCGTTAAAAAATAGGAGGGATAAGGGAGCGAAAAACACGGCCAAGGGAAGTCTGATGTTCTCATCGATCCCCACAGAGACGCCAGTCTGGTCCAGGACATCAGTGTGTCCGCACGCATTCTCAATGTGCCTCTTAAATGTGACTTTTATAACACTTTTAACTTATATAATATTATACAATTTCAAAATCGAGAGCAAGTGATGAAATAATTTGATTTTGCACTTTTTTATTCTGCAATCTTAGATTACTTTAAGAAGAGATTGATCTGTTTTTACGGAATTTATACTTCATTTGTTTATAATACAATTATTTATTATTAACTTATTTAGAGATAGGCAAATTTTTATATTGAACTTATTAATTTTGTTCTGCCTTTTAGAGAAAGTTCTGAGTTAAAAATGTTCATTTATTCTTTTCTTTTGTCAGATAGTTTAATTCGTTTTAGAATTATTTAGAAAATTATTCGAAAATGGATTTTTGAAAATATACTGGGGATTTAATCTGATAATTTGTCACATGGAGTAGCCGGTATTTTTGTGTGTATATTTTCATTGTGAACATGTGCGCGCTGAGAGTGAAATGTGGAGGGAAAAGTCGAAGTTTATTCTTGAAATACTTGTATGAAAGAAATTTCTGAGAAGATAATGATTAAGAGTTTTTTGGATATAATGTGCACGCCAGAAGAAATAAGAGTAAGATTTAGTTTTTAATTCATTTTCAGATTGAAATTATTATTTTATTTATTTATTGTTTATGAAAAACACAGAAATCGTTTCAAGGTCTAAAGCCTATGATTGAAGTGCATGCTATCAGTTAAGAAGTATCATTAATGTCAAAAGTCATTTCCAATCACTCATCTCAATCAATTAGGAACACAAAAACCGAGACACATTGCAAAATCGCACTTCCACTAAGAAATTATTTTAATGTTCAATTTTATATAATTATTAATGTAATCATGAATAGTCTGAATTATTTTGACGATTCACTGATTTTCAAACTTATTTTTGCATTTTGGGATTATTACAAGGAATTTAATTTTCATTTAATATTTTATATTTTTGTATCTATTTGTTATAACTAAGTTTACTTAATTACCAAAAATATAAAGTTTTACTATATAATAATGTGGAAATGATTTCGAAAAATATGGGATATCGAAAATAGTGAAACGATTTGGGTCAAGTGCAGAAGATGGCCCACTTAAAAATGAGATCTCTCTTTTTTTTTTAGATAATTTGTTAGGTTCTTCTATTTAGATCGCTTCTTTTTTTGTACTTATCTTCTCTATAAGAATCGTACAAATAATGCTGTCATCGTTTAGCACGCTATTCTACACTTTATGAAGTCTTCATGAAGACTCTTCTATTACACAGCAAACTTTAATGCCAATTAAATTTCCGGACTTTTATCACTAATGATACCCTATAGTACGATTTAAACTTTATAAAATTTTTCAATTTAATCGTTCTAAAATATTTTAAACGAAAAATACATTGCAGAAAGAGTAAGCAAAGAATTAGATAATGTCGATAGCACTTAATTTTTTTTATAATAAAATCTATAATTACAATATTGATTTTTTAAAGTTTAGTTTTGTTGATAAAAGATAGAAATTGTTGATAGAAGGAAAGGTTTTTTTTTGGAACTGAACAAGTATAGGCATGGTGTTGAATTATGACCTCCCCCAAAAGATTCAAGGAACGCCGTCTTGAAATTCTATAAATATCGACCCCGCACATGAGTAAATTCTCTGTACGGCCGGAATTTTTGTCTTGAGAATTTCTAGAGTTTCATGAATGAAAACAAGTACCCGGTTGAACTTAAAACTGAAATAAGAGTTAATATTTTATCATTAAAATTGGATTAGAAAATGTTTAGATTCAATTGCTTCTTAATATCCAGAATTCCCCAACTCCCTACTTAAATAATGAATTAATTAAATTATTTAATGGGTAGTCGAGGTGGCCACATCTCAGGGAAATGCCAGGGAAAATAGAAATTGATGTAATAATAACAATAATAATAAATTATAATCGAGGGATTATAAAGAATTTCCAAGCATTCTTTGATATTCTATAGTTTTCTAAAGATTTCAAGATACTTTCAATCATTTTAAAAGATTACAAGCGACTTTTCAGATATTTTTTTAACATTTCACGAAATTTTAAAGAATTTTATGAAATTTAAAGAGATTTTTTAAGAAAATTTAGGAAATTCGAAGAATTTTATAGCATTACTTCTAAAGTTCCTTGTAAATTATAAGCAGCTTGTGAATTTTAAGAGATTTTGAAATTTTCTAAAAGTAATTTCGAGAAATTTTAATGTTCCTCATGGAATTTTAAAAAATTTCAAAAGATATTTTTGATTTGTAAAAGATTTGATGATATTTTAAGGAAGGAAGGTCTAGGAATATTTTTTAGATTTTAGGGAATTTTCAAGTTCCTAATTGAATTTTGAAGGATTTCAATAGCCACCCTGGGAGCGAATCACTCGAATTTTGAAAGTATACACCAAATTTCTAGATTTTAAGATTTTAAAATATTTTATTAAGGGATGTACTGTGGATCAGTCCCTCATCGTTATTTAATATACTATTATTTAATTGTGCATTTTTAAAGTGAAAGCAATCATTTAATGAATCTTTTTTTACTGTTTGCAGGTTTGCGAGAACACGCTGGCAGAACACAAAGAAAGATTGGTAGAATTACGTGGTTTGGTGGCCCAGATTGCTTCAGATGTAGGTTTGGATGTTGGTGGACCTCTTCATTGTGAAGTTGAAGCTCTCGGCAGGCGTCTGGAAGATGTTCGAGAAACTCTTTCATCTCTTGCCGATACTGCGGATGCACGAGCTCTTAGTCAGGAATTAGCTCGAAATGATCTCTGCCAAACCAAAAATTACCTTGATTCCGTGCAGCAGGTAAATCCCCTAAAAAAAAAACTGTTTTTAGTACCATAAAAATTCCTTTTTAAAATTATTCACCACTTGCCAAGTATTTAAGTCTCCGCATGAGACAGTAGATAATATAACACAAAGAGTGATTCAATTTTCAATAAATTATCTCTATTGTTCATGACCGGTTCAAAGTTAAAACTTTCTAAATTAGAATGTCTAGAATTCCACTGAGAACCAGTGAGTCACTTTTTATGATTTAATCAAGACAATCTCTATGGGAATCAGTGAAAATCTCTAAAGTTTGAGTTGTTTTGGCTCAAAAACTACTTTATCTATATAAAGATAAGACAAGTGATGGCTACTGACTTTCTTAAAAAGATAAGATAAGTTTATATTTTAAAAGCATTGAGGTTCGTAACGATGCAAGATCTAGAAAAATCAAATCGTATATGTACAGGAAGGATCAATGTAAATATTTCGATGATGGTATCATCATAATATTTATAATTCAGTGTCAGAATTCGCACTTGGTTCTCATCGGATTCTAGAGGTGCTTGTGGTGCTTGGCACAACTCAATCATCAAGGCACGCGCTTATATTTTAATTGTAGTTTCAAAACAATTTGTTATGTCAAGGTCGAACGGCTTATCCGTATGCAATTACATCAGTCACGAAATCCGCAACAGCTGAATGGCTGGGCGTTTTGAGTTCGCGTACTTGGCAAAACTTTCGAAGTCGACTGCCCGTATTTCCAATGGAATTTCCGAAACTCAGAGCTTTCGTTGCATTTCGCCGATTCTAGATAAAAGCCTGATTAAATTTGAAGCATTAAAACGTAGTAGACACCCACACTCCATTGAAGACTGACTTTCAAAAACAATTTTATTCGTTTTTCCATTCCATTTTCCAGAGGGCAATTCATTAATGGATTGGCATGAATGAATTTGCTTTCGCGAGACTGAAGTTGATGATTTTCATTTTAAATTCAAATGAAATTCTCTTTTTCCAGAGTATTACATCAGTAGGACAAGAGGAATCAAAGGACCAGTTGAAATTACTTCGGAACCACCTTCTGGCCTTAACTCGCACAGAACCCCAACTTCAATCCATCAAAGAACGAGCTCTGGAGGCTTCAACCCAGGAACCAAGAATCGTAGACGTCCTCCAGTTATGGCAACGAGTCTTCCGAGAAACCTTCCAACAATATCACAGACTCTCTACTCGTCTCGTCAAATCCCAAGACGTGGCAGCGGCCCTAATACTATGGCAAGAGTACCTATCCCACGTTCAAGAATTCCTCTCGAACGAAGTTCCAGGTGACTACAACGGTCTCTCCGAGCAGAAAAACCTCTGCGAGGTCCACAAAAATCTTCTCACTGATCAGCAAAACTTGATCCTGATGGTCAGAGCCGGAGAAGGTCGAGACCTTTCGGTCTCAGAGCAGTTCAACGCGCTCACAAATCTGCACAATGAGACCCTAGCCAGGATCATGGAAAGACACGCTGCAGTTCGAGACAGGCTTTCATCTTGGGATAAGTACATGATAGACCAAAACAAACTCCTCGTCTGGCTTAAGGACATCGAGAGAGAAAAAGGTCGTCTCCAGTTGAGATTCATCCATCTTCGAAGGGTCGACAAAATTCTGAAGAGGATTGAGTCACTACTAGACAGAATACCAAATGGTGAAGCGCAAACTGAATCACTTCAACTGCAACAAGAAAAGATTTTGGTTAATTGTGATGAGACACTTGCTGTTTCAGTTAGAATGGAACATGCTGCTAACGTTCAGAGGATAGCGAACCTCAGAGCTAGTTTGGAGACATGGAGAGACTTTATACTAAGGATAAGGAGTTTGAATGACCGGCATGTTGAGCAAACCAGCAAGATCACTGCCACCTTCCAAGAAGTGAGTCAAGTCTTGAGCGCTGCCTTCCATTCTGGACCTTGTAGTCTGACCAGCACTC
This sequence comes from Synergus gifuensis, assembly GCA_904066015.1. Classification (NCBI taxonomy): domain Eukaryota; kingdom Metazoa; phylum Arthropoda; class Insecta; order Hymenoptera; family Cynipidae; genus Synergus; species Synergus gifuensis. Next base: position 668,560 of record CAJFCO010000173.1, on the reverse strand, counting down.
AACGAAAATTAGAGTCCCTCCAAGATCTGAAAAGCAAACTTGTTAGTGCAACGACTGATATTGAAAACCTTGGAGTTACCACAGAACAATTGCGAGAGTGCCTTAGTCCGTCGGACATGAAATCGCTCAATCAGCACAGTTCCTTGTTGTGGCAACAACATGGAGATATGGAGCATCAGCTTGCTCTTCTGGTGTATAAGTTAGGTGAAAGGTGTAGTTTGCACTCGAGATGGGAGAACAGACTAGGAAGGTTGATGGTATGGTTGAACGACGCTGAAATGAGGATGAACAATTGTGATATAGGAATTTTGGACGAACCTGAAGAAGCCTTGAAGAGGATAGAGTGTGAGCTTCAAGCTGAAATGTCCCTGAAGCAGAGGGAACTTGAATGGCTTCAAAACACTGGTCAAGATCTGATAGAAGTAGCAGAAAAACATGAGAAGGAAAAGCTCCAATCATCTCTTGAAGAGGTCAACGAGAGGTGGTCACGCTTACTAACTTCTGGAAAAGCGAGGGCGAATAAGTTGATTGACTTAGTAACGACCATGAACACACTTGAGAAACGAATAGCAGAGATAAAAGTCTGGCTTGGAGGAATCGAATCTCAACTGTCGGAGCCTTTCACGATAGAGACGATAAGTGAAAGCACAGTGGATAAGAAACTTGAGGATCATGAGCTGCTGCAGAAGATGATAGAAGCTGAGAGTGGAAATGTAGGAGAGGTGTTGAACCTTTGTGAGATTCTGCTGGGTGATTGTGATGCATGGAAAGCTTCTTTTAACACTGATACAATTAAAACTGGAATGGAGGGATTGGAGAAAAGGTGGAAAGCGACTTGTATGAGATCTGCTGAACGCAAGAGGCAGATTACCTTGACATGGAAGCTCCTCCTAGCACTAGAGAGTATAAGATCTGGTCATGAAGACTGGCTGAATAAAATCGATGGAAGTCTGCAGAAATTGGAGAATGATGTTAAGGATATTACGAAAGAAGAATCTGAAAAAGCGATACTGAAGGTTAAGGAAATGGCGGAAGAGATCAGATCTAATAATTCTGCTTTAAGGATTCTTGAACAAAATTATAGTCGCCTTGCAAAAGGAGGACTGGAACCGGAGAATCTGAAATCACTCACAAGTGAAGTTCGGCAGGTGATAGAAAGATGGAATGGTTTTAGTCACAGGGTTAAAGTTCTTTTGGCTGCTTTGAGACAAGAACAGAAAGTTTATCTAGAATTCATCACAGCCCATGGTTCTGCAGTGGTTGGTTTAACCAAGGTGGATGTTAGGCTAACTGAACTTCAACATCTGACTTCTCCTAATCAAGCAACACCGAGGAAGAAGTTGCAGCAATTAGCATCTATTGAGAACGAATTAGAAACCCAGAATGCTATTCTTCAGAGAGCTGATGAGTTGGCACTGGTGGTGATGAAGGAAAGTCATCCTGATGATGTGAATACGATTCAGGAACTAGTGGATGAGTACCAAATGCTTTGGAAAGATGTAAAGACCAGGGTGACGAATCTTAGAATGGAAATTGAAACTCAAGAGAGGTTGGAAGTCGATGAAGCTGTTCAAGTTGAGACCTTGAAGTTTGAACAGGATTCTGCTGTGCAGGTAGACACTTTACCGAAATTGGTGAGGATGTCCTCCTGTGACGCTTATCAAATTGAATTGGAAGCTGCACTTAATGAGTGTCGTTTGGCTTTGGATTCGTTGGAAAATGCTGTAACTCCTGAACCAACTCCTGGGTCTGGACTCACAGCGGCTGCAAAGACAATTGTTAGTACTGATTATTGATTGATTGGTTGATTTTTTAATGATCTCGAATTTTGGTAATAAGGTTAAAATTTTATTCCACAGGCTAAATTAATTGGAAGTTCTCAATCAACAATAGACCTAGCAAGGCATTTGCATAATTTACTCTTGGATGATGGACAATTTGACCAGGAATGTGCAAAGGTTTCTGAAATATCAGATCTTATTTCTAGACATGAGAGTCTTCTAACTCAAGCTAGAGCCAGAGAACAACAAATTAGGGAAATGAAGTGAGTTACTTTTTTAGATTGTCCTCTATTGATTAACATTTTTGTGAAGATCATCATTGATGATAGGATCATATCAGTTTCAGTAGAGACATTTTAAATCGACATGTACTCAGTACCAAAGCGTCTTGGTAATCCATCTTTCATCTGTAGGTCACCTCCTGCTGATAATTATACTTTACTGTGTACACAGTGAGTCTTTTCAGAGTTCTAACTTAAGATTTCACCTTCTGCACTCTCATTAGATAATCACTACTGGGCTGAAGATTACTTATTGTTATCATTCGTTCGAAACAGTAATAAGTTCATAAGCAATTTGAAACACTCTTCAATTTAGCCGTATTCGTAATTCTAGACCTGCACTGAAGAAATCGACTTCATGAAGTCCTAAGATATTTCCTGAATTTTCCAATATTAAAAATAAGCTAATGTTGTATTCTTTCTTTTAGTGACGCTGGAAGATTAACATGTCCCATTTGCTCGCGACGGAATTGGGCTCAACTAGACAACGACCTTTGGAGACTGGAAAAGTGGTTAGAATTTGCTGAGGGAACTCAGAGTGAACAACACTCACCGCCAAGTAATATCGAACAACTGGAAGATGTAATTCAAGATCATAGAGAATTCCTGCTTGACCTTGATAGTCACAAAAGCATCGTTGTCAGTTTGAATATTGTGGGTGTTCATCTAGCTGATCATTCCGAAGAAACAGATCGTGCCAAGGAACTGCAGAGCAGATTAGTTGATGCTAATGCAAGATGGGAGAAAGTTTGTCAGGCAGCTGCCAAATGGCAATCTATCTTGCAAATTTCTCTCATCGAAAATACTCAATTCCATCTTATTATTGAAGAGTTTCTATCTTGGCTGGAAAAAACGGAGATTGCAATTAGAGCGTGTGAACCAATCGACTTGACTGAAGATGCTGATCTCCTACGAATCAAGTATCAGAAGTTTAAGTAAGTGTTTTATATAACTTTAAGCTGCAGTCATTCATTAGATTTATTCCAGCTTTCTATAGTGTTCACTTATCATTTTAGGGAGTTGCGCAGTGATTTGGAACGATGCGAACCTCGTATTCTTTCCTTGAAAGAATCAGCCGATCAGTTACTGGATGAAAATGACCAAGCCCGAGAAAGACTCCAAGAACTGAAGCTCAGGTTGCAGTCACTTAGAAGACTCACAGGGGTATATGTCGTCAAACTAGGAGCAACCCTCGGACTCGATGCTCGAGACGTAGATCTCGCAGCTACATCTTCCTCTCTAGCATCGCTCTCCAGAGATGTAAGTTCATTCCCATCGATCTCCAACTCCCAAACTTTGATCTCATCTTCAAATAGAATCAGTTGAAGTTTCAAAGAATTTCTTATTTCAGGTCTTGAAGATAATTAGATAAATAATCCTAGTTTTCCGTAAACACATTTGTCTGCTACTATCGTAGATTGTTGCACAAATTCTGAATAAGTCCTCTAGTTCTTTAGGTCACTATTCACTTGCACAGTATCTTATTGTTTGTGTTTTCTCTTTTTTTGAATTGTAGCTGCTCGACGAAGCTGCCTCCGGAAGTGCTCAACACCACGATACAGTCTCCACAGAGTATGTTTTCTTTTCTTGTAATTTAAAGAAAAGTTTTATTTGCACTAAAGAGAGATTTTCTTATTTCATTACGGTTTTCTAAAAGATTCAAACCCAAAAATAGGTAGTGAAAACTTACATTTTCTCTTTACTTGTTTCAGTGGTGACGAAAGAGACGAGACAGCATTGATGCGAGGATGCAATTTCGTAGGAAGAGTTCTTCGAGCTTCACTTCCGATTCAAGCGCTCATGCTGTTACTTTTAGGAGCTGCCTCGTTGGTACCCTCGGTAGAGGAAGATTATAGTTGCATGCTCTCCAATAACATTGCCAGGAGCTTCACACCTTTGGTCGAATATCCTAACGGACCTCCGCCTTTGTAACGTTTTCAGGAATCACGTACTTTTTGCCAATTGTGTACGATACTGAGTAAGAAAGATTCAATTATTACAGAACAGACTTCCACTAGTTAAAAACGGCAGGCATCTAGATTATAAAACAAAGTGAGAATTTTTAATTTGAGAAAATATTATATCAGTGATGTAGTACTTTTACAAGAAACGGATTTGTACATAACTTAATACAATATTACAATGGACCAAACGGTTTGAAAAATGCATTGCAATAGGTGAAGTCTTAATTTATAATTATCTGTTTGTATATTATGAATGTTGTGCAATAATCTGTATAAATATGTAAACGCGGCGCAAGAGCTCGAAATAACAATTGAAGACATGTAATTACAAGTCAAGGACTGAAATACAATTTATGAAGATTACAAATTATGAAAAAAAAAATTGACAAAGATTAAATACTCTATATATAAAGACGATTGTAAAATACTCGAAACAAATTAAAGTTTGTTGAACGGGAAAGATCTTCCTATTGGATTTAAACTAGGTGTATCAAAAGATTGCATTGCCTAATGTTATTTTTATACTTATGTTAAAACGTAAGTACGAAGAATTAATTTTAGGGCACGGATATCAAGAGGCGATGGTGCTATTTGAATGATTGTGAGTTAACAAGTTGGATTGGTACGAAACGCACACAGATCGATCGAAAACGATTTGTTACGATTAATTATTTGCTTTCTAATTTACAAGTATTTCGCTTACTGCACATTGAGCTTTATTATGTATTTTTATAAAGAAAGAGCTTATAAGGTGGTGTAAACTGCATATACGACATTATAATATATTCCTATGAACATAAATACAATTAAAGTCGTTGAAAAATATCGGATCTTTATTATAAAACATTATCAAATCCTAATGCGTTTTGAACATGATTAAAAAAGATACGCCAGTGTCTTTTTTTTTGAGGTTTCGGTGTTGTTTTCAAAGATTCCGAGTCAAATTTGGCACTTTTACTGGTACTGAAAAAGTATCAGTAACTCAAAATATTTTCAGGATAAGTACACTAGATTTCTTAATAATACAATACATTTTAATCTAACTTCTCCATCGTACATTAATTCGCAAAACTAATTTCATTTACGTTAATTTCACTGTACAAATTGTAAATAAAATTTTTTTTTTCCTTTTTTTGAAAATTGATAGATTTTTTTAAGCGCTACCACTTTTAATAGCCGTCAGCTGTTCCGAGTATTCGAGGTACAATCTTTGCCATCGAAGATGTCCACCCAGAACGGCCAAAATGTCTCCTAATAGTTTGTGTTTTTTTATGCCCTGAAAAAAATTATTCTCAGTCATTTCAAGACATTAACATAGCATTTCACAAAATTGAACTATAATAGATATTAAAAGTAAAGTACCAGTATATTCGGTTCCCAAGTGCTTTTGACAGCCGAACTGTGACTTGGTCCCATTAGATCGTCCAAAATGAGTCTCAATCGCTTTTCCAAACCATCTACAAAATATGGGAATAGATTTATGAGAGTACAATCATTTTATTAAATAAGCTTTATAAAATCTTTTCTGTTTCTTTAAAGGGATAATATTTTTCTTTATAATATACCTTGAGTTAATAAAAAAGAAACAAGAGCCATGAGCCAGTGGTTGTATTCTTGAGCACTTCCAAGTGCTTTCGAAGCGAGCAACTGTTGCTCCAGATATGAAACAACACAAGGTGCACTATGCGGTAATCTGGGATTTGGTAAAGTACTACCAGCAGTTCTATGAAGCCCTTCTTGCAAAGTGGAAAGAGGACCTCTCGGAACTCTACTTCCGGCGGAACTAGAGGCGTTGTGAGCAGACCAACGCCAGACGGGGTCTTGACTATCTCCGATTAATAACCAAGTTCCTAAAAATTGAAAATCGACATCATTGTTATAAAATTCTGATTGGCAATTGAAAAAAATATATAAAAGAATAATCAGTGAATTTCTTACCCATTTCCTTATGGTATATATACGCTCTCGCATTTGTGAATGCCAGATGTGGCATCCCATTGTACAATGTACAGGAAAGTAAAGACGTTCCTGGAGCTGCTAGGTGATCCGCAGAAGTGGAAACTATAAGACGACAGATATTCCCTATTTCCCAAACTCTCACAGCTCCACAACTCGATATCACCATCACCTTAATAAAGTAATAAAAAACATTAAATTGTCACCACATAAAAATTAATATTAAATAATTTTTAAATAATTCTATTACCGCACTTCCAACTGCATGAATTCTAGCTAATGGTGCAGGAGGTGCCAATGGAGGAGCAGGTCGAGTTCCTTTCGCTGGGTGGAACGTGTGAACACTTCCGTCTTCTAAAGCTAGAACAATAACAGCTGGAGAAGCAGCTAAAGCCACTGCGTTATATCCTAAATAAAGATCCCAGAGAGGCTCGGAATCCGTCCCTCGGAAGACTTGTAAATGTGCTAAGCCTTGACTGTTTGTTACAGTTACAGCGTAATGACCAGCTTGCTGAGACAAAGAACTAGATGGCTTCAAAGCTGGTAAAAATATTTGCGATCCACTTCTTTCCGAGGCGAATTTAATCTTTTTACTCTGAGAGGAATGATGAGGTTTCGGTGTCGTTTGTTCTCGACGTTTCAAAGTCAAATTTGGCGCTGACATATTTGATGAAGCTGAGTTCAGTGCGGAACTAACATTGGGAGTGACGATGTCATCTCTTTTTTCAATAATGATTGAACTCTTTGTTTGCGAAGTACTCGTGAAGGTAGGAGCACCAACTCCTGCAGCAGATGTGTTTTCCCTAGCGAATAAAAATATATTTGAAATACAACACCCCGAAAATCAGAAATTCATTGAAATTATAAATTTTAAACTGCTACCCAGTAATTAAACTTACATTATATCAGAGGGAGGGGGAATAAACATAGGAGTGATTCTTCTCCTGCCGTCCGAAGTTCTTGTTTCGATCTGCTTATTGATAGGAGCCTTCATTGGTGTTGATGTAGTTACAGTTGGAATAGAGTCAACTGGTTTTGTTGATTGTGGTTGTGGCTGTGGAGTTGGAGGCTTCACATTAAGAAGCTCTGCAGCCTCCATCACAGTGCAACCTCCACCCTGGATTAATGGTTTTCCATACAGACGTTCATGAAGAATACTCTGAAAATAAATTAAATAGACAGAAGGTCCAATTGAAAAGAGCTAGGAAGCAAATTAGCTGTTTTTGTAGAAGAGACTTACTTGCTCTGCAGGATCTAAAGGCTGTCCTAGTTCCTGTGGTGAAAATTGTATAAACACAACAGTTCCATCCCAAGAACAAGCTGCTAATTTCATTCCACAAGGTGACCAACTCGCATCCAGTACCGAATTCGAAAATAATTCGGTAACAACAACTAATGGTCGCTTGAGACAAGTTAACCACACTGAAAGAGATCGATCCCGCGATCCAATTGCAACGCAACAATACTGTTGTGGTTTTGAAGATCCTGGTTGTTTCTTTTGCAGAATATTGCCATTGAACCTCTGCAATAATTATGCATGAAAATATGAAATCTGGACATGTCCAATTAATTAAATGCACAAAATACGTACAACGCAAGTAACTGCTTTTCTGTGTCCCACAAAATCCTTATCCTGAGTCCATCCATCTCTCTCGATAATTTGAGCTGTAGGTCCTCCACCATTCATTGCATGAGCAGAGACCAAATACTGACCATCCGGACTCCAAGAAAGTCTCAGGACATGAGTCGTACCTCCACATTCTTCAAACGGTTCTGATATTAGAGCAGCTTCACCCCAATCTGTTGTGCGCCAGACTCTCAGAGTTTTGTCATCAGACTGGGATGCTAAATATTTTCCAACTGGGTCCCATGTGACGCCTTTTACCAGTCCTGTATGACCTTTTAAGACAGCAATGATGGATGGAAACTTGGAAGCATCCCAGACTATGACACTGTTGTCGACTGAAGCTGAAGCCAACCAGGGGTTGTGAGGAGCCCAAGCAAGATCGAGAACGTCTCCTTCATGGGATCTTAAAGTGGCGACACATCTCCAGGTCTCAACACCTGCTTTTCCACCGAATAAAGAAGTACCTCCGCCTCCCCCTGCTAATCTCCAAATCATTATGAGCTTGTCATCACCTCCTGAAGCTAATAGTCCTCCGCTACTCCATCGAACGCAATTCACGCACGCTATTACGATAAAAATTTGATTTTATGAATAATAATTTCTTAAATTTAATGCCTATTTTTATTTCTAGTTGGAATAATATTTCAGAATAAAATAGAATTGTGAAAAATATTTAATTCATTAGAACATTCAAAACTTCTGGTACATATCTTACAGTTTTAAAAAACGTTAAAAACTCAAAATTGTAGTCTAGACTAATTTCGATAATTTCATACATTAACGAAATTTTGTAAATTAGACAGAAATACGAAAAATTTAGGATTTGAGAAGTGGATTCATAAAAAACTTTAAGTTTATATTTACTGAACATACCAAGATGGTTGTCTATTTGACACAACATTTTTGGAATGTTTTGGTCTAATTCTGCAGCTTCATCGGTTACTGGTTCCATGTTCCATATTACTACCCGGCCTGAATCGCCACCTGAAATAAATGAATTTGTTTATTCCAAGTTGTTACAAAATTTCGATTTCAAAAGTAAAATTTTATACATTTTTTATGAAAATTCCTTATAATAAATTAATAATTAAAATTTAATAGTCTTAAAACATATACATGTTTCATTGTAGAATTTTTACAGCACTTCAAATGCAATTACACCTGTTTATAGGTCGATAAATTAATTAATAATTAGTTATTAGTATGGAATGAACTGATTCAAATTTCCAAGTATCGTGTTCGTATATGATAGAAATATGGCACTAATTTTAATCGCCTTATTGTGTTCAATTCGAAACGAACTTAATCTTTCATGAAAAGGTTCAAGTTTCATGGTATGTCCGGTGTACCGATAAGCTTTTGTTTTTATTTTCCCCCTTTTTTTATATGTTTCATCTCATTCATTGCGCTAAGTCAATCCTAAGTACGTCGCAGAGTGCGTAAGTCTCATTTCTATAAAGTTAAAGTGTGATTGTTGAACAAAATTATACTTCATTCCTGAGTAGCCTGAGTACTTTTTTTTATTCCTTGAATACTGAGAAAAAAAAACATGTCATTATGTTTTTGCGTAATGTTCCTCGCAATAGTGATTTTTGTGTCATATTTTTATATGACAAAAAATTTTAATTTTTGGCTGAAGAGGAGCGTAAGACAAATACGTCCACTTCCTATATTTGGCAATTTTGCCAAATACTTTTTTCTAAATACGCCACCAGGAATTTTAATACAACAATTTTACAATGAATCTAAAAATCAACGTTATGTAGGATTTTACTCATTTAACAAACCTTGCCTACTTTTGAGAGATCCTGAAATAATTAGAAAAATTTTTATTACGGATTTCGTGAACTTCTCGGATAAGTTCATGCGATCCAGTAAAAAAGACACTCTGAGCAATCAGAGTCTACCGTTTCTAAAAAATCCCGAATGGAAATTTTGGCGAACAAAATTAACGCCAGCATTTTCCCCGGGAAAATTAAGAAACACCTTTCGCGATATGCAACTTATAACCTCGCTTGTAACAAAGGAACTTAATCTAGAGGGTGAGTTACATTTCTTTTCAGTATAATAATATTTCATCAAAAATTGCTTACTTGCACATTTATTATTACCCAGTTAAAAATGATTGTAAAATTAATGAAATCGCTAGCAACTTTACTAATTAAGCTATTTATAATTTTATCTTGAGGCTTTCGAAGTTGAAGGATAAAAAAATAATTAAAAATTGAATCATTTTGGTTTGCTGGATATTAAACTTAAAATTTTTCAGTATTATAAAATTTTATATTGTTAAAGTTTAAAATCTAAACAAAGGAGAAGTTTTAAATCGAAGAATATAAAATTTAAACTGGTTACTATTAAAAAATATCAAAATGAAAGGCTTAACATTTTTAATGAAGCTCAGTCATTAATCATCAATTTAAAGTATTTTACAACCATATTTTTTAATTTAAAACTTACAGGATGTAAAAATCTCTAAACCTCAAGATTCAAATTGCAAATTTTAAATTGAATGAATTTCAAAATTCAAATATTTCTCAGCAATTATTTCAAATTAATTTCATAAGTGGTTCTCTCATTTCTGGGATACATTCTATACAGGTTCGGAAAATGTAGAAATAGAAATAAAGGAATTTTTGGCGAAATACACAACCGACATTGTTGGATTAAGTACATATGGAATAAAATTAAAGAGTTTCCATCCAGGCGCTCTTTTTCGGAAATTTGGAAAACGAATGTTTGGTGATTATGGGTGGCGAAGATCAATTGAACTTGCATGTATATTTTTGGCACCTCACATCACGGACTTTTTCGATTTCCGATTTTTTGAGAAAGTCAGCAGTGATTTTTTCAAAAAAGAATTCGCAAAAATTCTTAGAGATCGAGAAGCTTCAAAAATAAAAAGAGGAGACTTTGCTGATCTACTACTTGAGATTAAGCAAAATGATTCCGTTAGTAAGTATATTTAAAATAATAATTTAAAAATATCAAAACTTCGAAATGAGGATGATTAAATAAAGATATTTTAGGTGGTAAAATTACGAAACATATTAATTTTGATTTGAGTTAGTCATTAAGGTAATGTACCAATTTAAGACTCACTGAAACGAAATAAAACATGAACATTAATTATTATTCATTTTAGTCTTCACAAGACAAAACGAAATTGTAAATTGACTTCATTTAGTTTGTTGGCGGATCGTGACATCTATATTAATTATAATTTGTAATTTCCCTTTTCAATTAAAAAATGAATTATTCATATTGACTTTACATTGTAGTTATTAATAACATTAATAAAGGATTAATTATGAAAAATAGATTATTTTTAGGCATTCTGTATTGCATATATTTAAATCTTGTAAAAATCCTTGTGTTATTTATTCTATTTATTTATTATTTTATGTAAAACACTTATATTTCTATTTATTTCAGGTTTCGACCAAATTATATCCCAAGCCGTAGTATTTTTTAACGCAGGATTCGACACAACATCAACAGTTATGACCTTTTCCTTAAAGGAGTTGGCTTCAAATTTGCATATACAGAACAAATTAAGATCGGAAATCATTGATGCAATGCAAGGCGAAGAAATCACTTATGAAATGGTATACGAAAATTTGTCAAAGGCCCAAAACGCGCGTTGTGATCAAATTTAAAATCTTATATTAATTATTTTTCAGATAAAAAGTTTAGCATACTTGGAAATGGTAGTTCTGGAAACACTAAGAGTTCACCCGACTGTTCCGACAATTGATCGAATTGCCACAAGGGACTATACTATTGAAGAGACTGGGGTCGTGATAGAAAAAGGAACACCAATTTTTATTTCTCTTCTTGGTCTACATTATGACCCAAAATATTTTAGAAATCCAGAAGTGTTTGATCCCGAACGTTTTTCCAAAGAAAATAATGGATCAAGAAATCCTGCTTATATGCCGTTTGGAATTGGGCCGAGAAAGTGCATCGGTAAGTCAAATTTAATTAATTATTATCAATAATAATTTAATCATTCAAATCAAACTTTTTAAAATTGGAAAATTTGTAATTTTGTGTTTTAGCCTACCAGCAAGGGCTGATGCAAGTCAAATATGGCATTGCTCACCTCATATCAAAATATGAGGTAACTTTGTCATCCACATCTCGTGTAGAGGTGAATTCCAAAGTATACTTTACGGCGGGTAAAGGAGACGTCTATCTGAATATGCGTAAAATATAAATTAATTTATATTTTTCGAATATTCATATATTTTTGGAATTCCAAAAAAGAGGGATCATTATCAATAAAATGCGGGTAAGGCACAGTATTATAAATCTGTATTATTCGCAGGTATTATTCATATTCGCTCGAATACTAGTATTAACAGAAATTATTTTCCTAATAAAACAATAAAAATCTTATAAATATAATTGCTTGTTAAATATACAATAGCAAAAGATTATCGTTCATTGTACAACATACTATGTAAATTTCATTTTACAAGAAACATTTGAATTATACTCATTATTTATATGCTGATTATTACTACTGGATTATATTCTTTTAAATAAAATTGAAATTTTAATCATAAATGGTGTAAACATTTTCTGAATGTAGATTAAAAATTCAGTTTCTTCTAATAGAAACTATATCGATAATAATAAAAATAACTAAAACCTTCTTAGTTAAATGTAAAGTTCAGAGTCTTAAGTGCTTAAGTTTACTCATATTTCCTGACTTAATTAATTTAGATAAAAAATAAGCTAAGGTTTGAAACTCACCCTGTCCACCGGTGGCGAATCTTTTTCCATCAGGATGAATATCCACCGAAAATATCGGATTGTCTATTAAATATTAATAAACAAATATTAAAACAGGGCAGATACAATTTTTAAATTGATAGTATGTTTATTATCTTTAATAAGTTAACAATAACGTCAAAAAAAGAGGAAAATACATACCATCGTGAGTAACCCAGTTTGGTTTTACCAATTTCATTTTTATTCTTTCACGAACAACTTTAGGTTTAATTTAAATTATTTATGTAGAATTATTAACAATGATGCTCATGCTGTTATTTTTTAGCAAGTGGTAAGATTACATACTGTAAAAATATTATAAAAAGCAACCGGTGGATATTTGTCACAACCCATGTGTAAAATAGAGTAAACAGAAATGAAAATCTAGGAAAGAGGTTAGGTCCCCTACTGGTTAGGTTAGGAAAGTGCAAATTGCCATTTTGAATTGGCGCGCAATTTAAAAAGTGCAGTGCAATACTTATATATAAACATTTTATTTTCTATCGAAAAAACTGTTTTGACAGTTTATCAAGATTTATTGTATACATACAAATACTATTTAATAGATAGTTTAATACATATTTTTCTTATTTATAATAAATAAGAAAATTGGACAATGGATTATAAATTTAAACGACATTTATTTAAAACTTTAGCAAATTTATTTTAATTATTTATATTACAAATTTACAATTATAAAAAATGTTCCTAAACATAACTACAGGTTGGTAAAATTGATTACTTTGTTTTGATAATTACAACAGAAGTGAGCTGACACTGAATTATTTCTTTGCAGTTGTATAAATTAGTAAACTTTAACTAAAAATAATTTTACTTAAAAAATTTTTTAATTTATATTGTAAACATGATTTTATACAATCAGTCAATTTTAACTAAAGTAATTATTATTGTGTTTTATTAAAAATATTGCAATTAATAATCATTCATTACAGCCATAATCATAAAAAAAAGTTTCAATCATTACACAACTTGTGCCAGACTATAATTGTAGAATTTCTGCAAAAAATTATTCAGTTTTCTTTAAACATAAATTAAGTCAGTTGTAAATTATCCTTACATATTTTACTTTCATGATCTCAAGATATTTCAAAGTACATTATTAATTATTATAGGTATGATTATTACAAGACAGAACAGCAGACCTTTCCTCCTACTTTAATTAATTTAGGTGTGTAATGTTTAAAAAAAAATTTTAATCGTGTATATATGTACAAGCGAGAAGCGATGAAAACATTTCTTCTATATTTATTTTCAGTAAGAAATATGCAGAAACAATAAATTTGTTTCAGCATTATAATTTCATTTTCAGAATTTCAAAATCATTAACTGAGTATTTAATTTTGAACTAAGCGTCTATTTAGCACTAGTATCAAAAGATTCCATTGGTGCTTGTAATTTTAATTCTTATTTCTTCGGCTTTACAATTCTTCATTTACTACCATATAAAATCCACTAAACCAAAAAGTTAGTCTTAACTAAACTTGTAGAAAAGCGATGAAGAATTTACAGAGCCAATCAATAAATTATTCATTCAAATCAACACACTTTTACTGAATAAAGTATGTAAATAATTCAAATTCTGTACATTTTTTACATTCTCCTTATTATACATATGTACTTCTATTCATTGCAAATCGAATTCCATATAAATTTATTAGTGTAAATTAAATATGTGTATAGCAATAGGAATTCGTAAATTTAATTTAATTTAAAAAGAAGTGAATTCCAATTCATACACTACTTTTTTCTTTTTTGTTTCTCTACAATTTGATAATGCATTATAAAAAATATAAATGCATTTATTTAACAACCTTTGCACAAAAAAAATAATTTTCTTTAAATTTAAATAAATATTTTGCTTCTAAAACCCTCCTTCATAGTTATATTATATTTCGAATTATTTTCAAATTTATTTGGTACCAAAAAAGTTACCTGTACTAATCCGTATCAGATTCCGAAAATAACACAGTCCTAAAAATTTGCAATTTTACACTCGACTTAGCTTCTTTAACGAAGTTTAGATTACTTTTCCGGTTTTTAAGCCGTTTATTGAAGTTTTGAAGGAAGTTATTTTCATCTTCTGAAGAATCATTTGAAGATCCAAATATATTTAGTGAAGAACTTCGTCTTCGGTCGTCACCAAATATATTTATCGAAGAATTCGAACTCATTTCTTCAGCTTCTCTTCTGAGTCTTTTCGGTGGTAAAATTTTAACAACGTTCTCCCCATTTTGAAAAGTCCCTATACTCTTAGCCTGATGATTTGTAAATTTGAGGTCACTTTGATTCTGTTCACTATCTGAACTAATCGATCCGCCAAATCCAGACTTCTTTCTTTTCCTATTAAACATCGAAGATCGTTTCAATGGACTTTCTATTTTCTTCGCCGTCTGCACGTTTTCTTTATGAAAATGATTATTCTGTAACTTTTTCGATGGAGTTTGAATTTTGGAAGAAACTTTTTCTTTTGTTTCTTTTTTCGGTCTTGGTATAAAATCAAAAATTTCAAGTGATGAATCGGAATCAGAATCTCTTTGAAAAATAAGTGATTTTTTGGTCTCAATTATTTCAACCTTTTCGTTTCCATTAATTCTTTTATTTTCTAAATTTTTCTTCTCAGGTTTTATCGAAAGATTTGTTTGGGTTTTAAGTAAAATTCGAGAATTGTCATTCGATTGCGAATTTTCTCCTTCCAAGGCCTCAAGGTCACTTGCAATTTTAGTAGAGTTTTGAAGATTCTTTTTTGGCGATCTTCTTGGGTTAGTGGATTTTGCCTTAGAAGAATTTCGGTTTAAGCTTTTCCTTTTATTTCTTGAAAATATTGCGTTATTATCACAGTCACTGGAATCTTCTGATGAAACTATCTTGAATTTCAACACGCGTCCGTTATTCAAATTTCTAAATGAATTAAGTGTAGTTTCTTCATAATTCGCGTCTTTGTTTTCTTTGTCATCTTTCTCATCTCTGTCGTTCTTCTCTTTCAAATTGTTATCACAACTTTTAGACGTCGTAGTCTTAAGTTTAGCAGATAAATTATTTATTTTTTCATTTTTCTTGGTAGAGTTTTGAAGATTATTTTTCGGTGGAGTTTGAATTTTAGAAAAAGCTTTCTCTTTTGTTTCTTTTTTTCGTCTGGAAATAAAATTAAAAATTTCAAGTGATGAATCGGAATCAGAGTCTGTTTGAAAAATAAGTGACTTTTTGGTCTCAATTTTTTCAGTCTTTTTGCTTTCATTAATCCTTTTATTTTCTAAATCTTTCTTCTCTGACTTTAACGAAGGTTCCGATTGGGTTTTAAATAATACTCGGGAATTCATACTCGAATGCGAATTTTTTTCATCCAAGGTCTCAAGAATTAGTTTTTCATTTGCAATTTTAGTAGAGTTTTGAAGATTCTTTTTTGAGGATCTTCTTGGATTAGTGATTCTTGTCTCAGAGGAATTTCGCTTCAAGTTTTTCTTTTTATTTCTTAAAATTGTTCCTTTATTATCAGAGTCACTGGAATCTTCTGAAGAAACTATCTCAAGTCTGAACAGGCGTCCGTTATCCACGTTTTTAAACGAATTGAGTGTAGTTTGCTGATAATTCGCGTCATTGTTTTCTTTGTCACCTTTCTGATGTCTACTACTTGACTCTGTCAAATTGTTATTACAACCTTTAGATCTTTTAGTCTTAAGATTAGCAGATGAATTATTTAACGTAACAATTTTATTAAGAGCTATTTCATTATTGCCTCTGACGTTGCTGTTAGTTCTACTGAACTTTTTGTTGTTGATTGACATAATAAATTTTGTAAAATC
>CAJFCO010000173.1:619479-652341 GCA_904066015.1 Synergus gifuensis | reverse complement strand
ATCGTCTTCGTCTGAAGAAAAAGTGATGCTTTTCTTAATAGTTTTTCGAGGAATTTCGGTTTTAGTATTTAATTTGAGAGGCGAAGTTTCTGCTTTCCTAGTCGGATCTTTCTTATTTGATTTACGAGACGAATTCTGATTTGAATTTTCAGACAAAGATGATGAATTTTCCGATTTATTATTAATGTCAATAGGCGAAGTTTCCTTTATATTATTTAATTGAGTCAAATTTTGATTTTTGTCATTGGGTTTAGCAGACAGATTTGTCGATTTATTATTGAATTGAAGAGGTGAATTTTGCTCTTTTTCATTAGATTTAAGAGTCAAATTCGTATCTATTTTTACACAACTCTTGAGAAAATTATCTTTCTGTTTTGCATCCTTAGAACTTCCTTTTTTGAGCAAACCCTTTGATTTTAAAAATTTCTCCTTGTTAACTTTAAAAATATCTTCCATATCGTCTTCGTCTGAAGAAAAAGTGATGCTTTTCTTAATAGTTTTTCGAGGAATTTCGGTTTTAGTATTTAATTTGAGAGGCGAAGTTTCTGCTTTCCTAGTCGGATCTTTCTTATTTGATTTACGAGACGAATTCTGATTTGAATTTTCAGACAAAGATGATGAATTTTCCGATTTATTATTAATGTCAATAGGCGAAGTTTCCTTTATATTATTTAATTGAGTCAAATTTTGATTTTTGTCATTGGGTTTAGCAGACAGATTTGTCGATTTATTATTGAATTGAAGAGGTGAATTTTGCTCTTTTTCATTAGATTTAAGAGTCAAATTCGTATCTATTTTTACACAACTCTTGAGAAAATTATCTTTCTGTTTTGCATCCTTAGAACTTCCTTTTTTGAGCAAACCCTTTGATTTTAAAAATTTCTCCTTGTTAACTTTAAAAATATCTTCCATATCTTCTTCGTCTGAAGAAAATGAAATGGTTTTGCTTGTGAAACTCTTTTTTTCAGAGCTGGATTTTTTACTTAACTTCTGGTTTTGAGTTTCATTTTCATCAGACTCGACAACTCTAATGGATTTCATTTTAGATTTATTTAAGGATTGGTTTATATTTGAACTTTTAAAACTAGTGAAAAGATTCTCTTCTGGAACGACTGAAGATTTTATCGTCGAAGTGCCTTTCGTCGAAGTTTTTTCAATCGAAGTTTCTTCTGATTTACTTTTTCGTGGAATCCTTTCAATCACAACGCGCGGCAATCGTTCTAATGAAACGAGCAGATCTCGAATTTTCAGTTCCTTTCTAGTAAAAAATTCGTTATTGACTACAGTACTTATACATGCAACTTTCGTTTTTTTATCAAACTTCCTATCCTTTTTTTTAGATTTCGCTTTAAGAGGAGCTCTCTTGCTCTTCTTTTCAGCACTCTTGTGCTTATAACTTTGAATGAAACTCTTCGATAATCTTTTCACTTTCACTATTGGTACATGCTTCAAACGTTGATCATCTTTGGGTTCATTAATTTTCTCCGTATCTTTCAGGTTAGAATCAATTTTTTGATCCTGTTTTGCTGTAATTTTTTTGTTTTTCTCATTGCTTCCAGTTTCTCTCACTTTATCTTTATTTACTTTTTCTTTATCTTCTTCGACAATATCCTGTAACTTTTTCTTTGGCTGGAAAAGTGACTTCTTGCTTTTTCTCTTGCTTTGATTTTGAAGCACTTCATACTGTGCCAACGCAGGGTGAACGTTTGTATTCGAAGAAAACCTACGAGAAGATCGAGACGATGTTGGAATAAGTTCAATCGGAGATTGAGAATTTGTAAAAAGTTTCCTTCGACCCAATTTCTTCACCTTGATCACAGGTTCATCGATTTTTAGAGATGGAGTTGTAGAAGAATTAATATTTCTACATTCGATTAAATCCTCAGATTCATTAGAAAGTAAATGATCAGAATAAAGATCATTGCAATTATAATTCTCTGGACCATCGCGAATTTGTTGTAGGCTTGGAATGATATCTCCAATTTTCAAACTCGCGGTAGTAACCCTAATAATTGCTGATTCGTCTGGGAGATTTTTGTCAAACATTTCACTGAGAATAAATGGCCTTTCCAATTCATTTATCTGGCAATTCGACATAGAACTTGCGGCTCTTATATGAGTCTCTTCATCCAATATTTTAGGGAGCTCGTCTGTTCCACAGACATCGACATACGTGTCTTCGATATTTAAAAAAGCATCGACACTTCTTTTAGAATCTATGACACTATCCATGGTAGCTAAACTTAGTTTCTTTGAGGTCAATTGTGTGGCGGATAAAATGTATTCTCTCGTGTTGACAGAGCTGCCAGAACTAACGGAGGAAACTTTTTGAAGTTTTTCAAATGGGATATTTGCGGGTTGTGGTGGATGTGGTAAAGAATATTTCAGAGATGGAGCTGGACGTGGTACTGAGAATTCGGATTCGGATAGGGAAGATCCTATATCAGAATTATAATTTTCGTCAACATAAACTTTACACGGAGGTTTTCCAGTGTCCACCCAGTACTGGATACTTGCTATAGGATTTCGCATTGGGACACGACATTCGGGTTCATATTCGTTTATCGGGTCGGCTTCCGGATTTAAGGTTTCCAAGTTCAGTTCCACGGCATCAGTTGCCTGTTGAAATAAAAGCTCAATTAGAAAGACTTTAATAGCACAAAATACAAAAATGGTAATTAGGGATATTGTATGAAAAAATAAGAAATGAATATGAAAATTACTCACTTCCATCGAATATTTTTCAAAAAAACTATCCCAAGATTTTACTCGTTCTTCCAATATTTCTCTTGGCACTTGGAATTTGAATGGCCTTTTCAAATTTTGTGTGTTTCTGTAATTTAAAGCACACTAAAATAAAACATATTTTAGTTATCGAATTATATATGGCACTAGTTATAAGTATTGATAAATTTCTTAGTGATTATGTTATGTAACAGCAAAATCTGTTACATTCTTGTCTTAAGCAAAACGATATTATTGTACTTTCTCTAACAATTTTCTGCTACGAATTGATAAATTAATATGGAAAATAATACCTAGAATTTTTCAATTGAAAAATTGAAACCTGAATTTATTGCATCACAGATGGAAAGTATAAAAACATTCATAACATAAACGTAAACATTTAAAAAATGTTTATTTGCGTTTGACGTTATAGCACATTAATATAACCTCAATTTACCGTTTGGTTTCTTCGGTCTTGTTGATCTTGTTTAATTGTGAAAGCAAATGGACATCAGAGTTAATATTTCTTTCACTAATGGCCATGCCTGTTTATCCGCACACACATTGAACACACATTTTTAAATCCAGTTATTGGTTCACGAAAAAAATACAATTTCCCGTTTCTTGTGGGTTTGCGCCATTTTCAGGATTTTGAGTTGTACTCAATAATATAATTTTGAAAAACAATCAGTGGGGTTAGGTTGGGTAGGTTGGCGTACATATTGTATGTATGTATATCATAAGTTTTTGAAAAATACATATGTATGTGATGTAAAATTCATATTGCTATTAAAAACTGAAGAAAAGTCTTATATCTGTATAATAGCACCGTATTATACTCACTGTAATGTATAAATAAATACAAAATAAATAATACCTTTGACCATATACCATATCTATAACAACTATATAACTATGACAAAAACATAAGCTTCAGGGATTTGGAGGGAAGTCTGAATGTCTTAAATGAAAGGTGAAAAATATGGACGACTAATAAAGATTTCTATAAGTTAAATTGACATTATTTATAATAAACAATAAGAATATTTTGTAGCATTTTAACTGCGCGCCAATAGCAACCAATCATATGTCGAGCGCGACGCACGCGCAGTCTGAAGCCCGAAACAAGACAGTACAGTCGGTTACTACAGTTACTACAGTTACTACAGTTACTACAGTCGGTTACTACGGAACTGTTAAGGCCAGAGCATAATGGGGAACTAAACCTATTACCTATGCTATGGTTCTGTCCTTTTCTATCATATTGCCCTATCTCTCTTGCGGTCACGTAACAAGAAAAATGGAGCAGTACGATAGAAAAGGATAGAACCATCTTTAGGTTTTAGGTTTAGGTTGGTTCTCCATTGTGCTTTGGCCACTAGTTGACACTAGTTGCTACCAGGTTGCTACTATAGTCTACTACTAGTACTAATAAACTCTACTAGTACTCTTCTAGTTCCATAGTTGATATAGTTCTGCCATATGCCATAGTAGTCCTTGATCGGGCACCGCATTGATAATTAACTCGTGTGAAGGGTGAATCCCCCGAAGGACCATTTCTAGGATTTCTAGTATTTTTTCTTCGATTTGGTTATCCCGTCGTTTTCCGTGTTTGAAATTTGGACATTGTTTTGTGATCCTAATCAAAAAAGTAAAATCTAATTGTATGTAAACCTCTCTCTAAACAGCACTAAACATCAGTCTAAACAGAACTGAGGGAAGCGTCCTGTAGAGTGCGCGTGTGTAAATTGCATTTCGAACGTTTCGAACGGAAATAACGGAGAGGCCATCTTGCAAAGGACATTTATGTTCTCGGCCATTTTTGTTGCGTCGACGTAAAAGTACGGCCAGGGGCCTTTGGTCGTAACCAGTTCTCGAGTTTCTTTGTGTCAAGACAGTGCTAGGCGGTCGTGAACCTTTGCGAACTTGTGCCTAAACGACTATTCATCTTCATTCTTGTATTGAGAGGAAGGGTTCATTGAATTTCTTGCGTTGCCGAGTTGAAAGTCAAAGCGAGTTTCTGCGACAAGGCTACGAAAACTACGCACCGAGGCGGAGTAATATGAGTAATGCAGCCAACCAGAATGGTTCAGGTCTAGAGCAGCAAGTATGTACACGTGTGATTTTTGCATTTTCATCATCCTTCATCCTGCTTTTCCACTTTTTAACGATTTTGATCATCTCCAGTCCGCCATTCTGTTACCCCGAATTTCTGCCCATCACAAATTCTTCCATCCGTCTCCCTTATGAAATTCGACTCCTCTCGTAGCAAGAACAATGTCGGATCTCTCGACCTTAATAAATAGGCGAGAGTTCTCGCCATTCATCGAAAATTCAGTTCTAGGACACGCGAGGAAGTCGTGACGTCTGTACGCGTAATGGCCGCCATCAATTCCTTGAACGGCATGTTTCTTCTTTCTGGTTTTTTTACACCACGTGAATTCCAGTTTCATAATTACATTAGTTTAGAATGCGATTGTCAAGTAACGTTATTTTTTCTGGGACTTTTCGCTTTCTTTATGGCTCGGGGAATGATTTTTTTTTTCCTCTAGGAAAGTGTTGCAAGGATATTAATAGTTTTTCCTGCCAATCCGTTAGCATGAGTTGATTTCATTGTTCGGAGTAATGATTGGCAAAGTGACGAAATAGAGATCGATTTGTCAGGAGAGTTGCTATGTACTTTTTACGAGAAGCTTATTAGATTATGATGACTGGATGAAGAAAAAGTGTATAATTTTATCTTGTTTTCAAGAATTTAAACAGCTTGTATTGCAATGTTTTTTTTTATCAAGGTGCTTTTTTTAGTTATAAAAAATTATTACTTATGACTCATGTTTTGGGGATTTTTAGGGGAACTAGTTATGCTCTCCGTTTGAAACTTTTTTAAGAAGAAAATGATGCGAGTATTTATCACTCTAAGTTTTATTTACTTTAGAAATTAGTCATTTTCTAAAAGTGTCTTATGTGCAAGTGAACTTTGAACTGCATTCTTAAATATGCAATAAAATAAAATGATATAAATTAATGCTAACGGAGCATTTTTAAAATTAGAAAGCGTAAAGCAATCCTAACTGTAAAAGAAATTGGATGATTAAAATTTAAAGACAATTAATGCGAGGAAATAGGCGTGTAAAAGCATTAATTATTTGATAACAGCAACCCCAATTTATTGATAAAATTGTACATTCACAAGATATTGAATTAACCTGAATTTAAAAAGTAATCTAAATTTCGTTATTTCAGTTAGCTGGTCTGGACTTGCAGGGCTCCCGCCAAGGAAGTGGGGGTCGATACGTGCCACCGCATCTACGCAATAAATCTGGCCCAGGTTTGTTTAGATTTTTGTTATCAGTCTCTTAACAAAAACGTCACGAGAAGATTCTAAATTTTACAATCATTTCTTGAGGAGAATTTTCCTTATTCAATACGTTTTTCAGTTACTTTCCAGTTTATTATTTTTCTTTTGCACCTTAGTTTTATAAGTTATCTCAGCGTATACTAATGTAGGAAAAAAATTTCTGCTGAACAGATAATTCGTCACCAAGTGACGATCAACCTTCCAATAACGGAAGACCTGCGTACGGTGGTGAAAGAGGTGGTGACCGAGGAGACAGAGGTAGAGGCGGTGGTGGTGGCGGCGGCTACCGGGATTCTCGTACCAGTCGCGACGTTGATTTCGGCAATTTTGGAGGTCGTAATCGTCGCGGAGGTGCCCAGGAGAATGGAAGGGACTACCGCTATTCGGATGGTCAGCGCGGCGGCGAACGTCCTCCCAGTTCTGGAGGAAATGATCGCTGGCAAGAACAATCTCGAAATGATCGCTGGCAGGATAACAGGAATGATTCCAGAATGGGAGGTTCCGGAGGTAGATGGAACGGTGACAGGGAGGGAGGCGGCGGCGGCAAAGGTGGACGAGGTGAGGTCGACTGGACCATTCCAACAGCACGGGACGAACGATTGGAAATGGAATTGTTCGGTACTGGTAATACTGGTATCAACTTTAGTAAATATGAGGATATCCCGGTTGATGCTACCGGAGACAATATACCACCACACATCTCTTCCGTAAGTTATTATTTTACATTTTAATTTTAAGCTTGAATCTGAATGTGATATTGTATTTTGTTATCTAACGTACGAAATGTTTGTTGTTTCAGTTTGATGAGGTTAAGCTGACCGAGATAATAAAGAACAGCATTAGCTTAGCTGGATATGACATGCCTACGCCAGTCCAGAAATATGCGATTCCAATTATTATTGGGCGTCGCGATGTGATGGCCTGCGCCCAAACAGGGTCTGGGAAAACAGCGGCCTTCCTAGTGCCAATTTTGAATCAGATTTACGAAGCTGGACAACCTCCCATCCCGGCATCTTCTGGACGTCGCAAACAGTTCCCATTGGGACTTGTTTTAGCCCCTACTAGAGAATTAGCTACACAAATTTACGATGAAGCGCGTAAATTCGCTTACAGATCGCGTATGCGTCCCGCCGTCGTTTACGGTGGCGCAAATATTGCTGATCAGATGCGCGAATTAGATCGCGGCTGTCATTTATTGGTCGCCACTCCTGGACGATTGGTTGATATGCTCACTCGTGGCAAAATCGGCTTACAAAATTGCCGGTAAGATATAATGAAATAATTATTTAAACATTCATCAATCTCTCCTCTGGACCTTTTATTAAAAGCTAATTTTTTTCGTAGATATTTGGTACTCGATGAAGCAGATCGTATGCTTGACATGGGTTTCGAGCCCCAAATCAGGCGTATTGTTGAAGAAGATAATATGCCTCCCACGGGTGAAAGACAGACACTCATGTTCTCTGCCACTTTCCCGAAAGAGATTCAGATGTTAGCCAGGGATTTCCTGAGCAACTACATTTTCTTAGCCGTTGGTCGTGTGGGATCTACTTCAGAAAATATCACCCAAAAGATCGTCTGGGTTGAAGAACACGACAAGCGATCGTATTTGCTTGATTTGTTGCAAGCTAGCAATCTTCAAGAACCTTGTAAGTTTTTTAATGAGCTATTCTTTAGTAAGACTGGTTTTATTTTAGATTCTTGAGATTCTATTTAACTAATGTTTCCTACAGCTGCTGAGTCCTTAACGCTGGTATTTGTGGAGACTAAGAAGGGTGCAGATATGCTTGAAGAGTTCTTGTATAATATGGGATACCCAGTTACCAGTATTCACGGCGACAGAACGCAACGTGAGCGAGAAGACGCTTTGCGTCGTTTCCGTGCAGGTAAAACTCCCATCTTGGTCGCAACTGCAGTCGCCGCTCGTGGACTCGATATTCCACACGTCACGCACGTTATTAACTTTGATCTCCCTGGAGATGTCGAAGAATATGTTCATCGAATTGGTCGTACTGGCCGTATGGGAAATTTAGGTAACATAGTTTTTACCATATTCCAAAAAAGAAGAGTATGTCCTCTTAAATGAATGTGTGATGTTAATGAAATGCGTTATTTTTTTTCTAGGTTTAGCAACATCGTTTTTCAATAGCAAGAATCATAATCTTGTGCGCGACTTGTTATCTCTATTATCCGAAGCTAACCAAGAGCTGCCACCGTGGCTCTCAGGTATGAGTTCAGAGGCTAGACACACCGGAGGAGGCTCACGTCGCCCTGGAGGCACAAAGAGTGGTCGCTTTAGTGGTGGGTTTGGTGCAAGAGATTATCGTCAAGCGGGTGCTGGCGGTGGACCTCCCCGAAGTAGTGGTCCTTCCAGTAGACCTGGTGGTTATGGAGGTAATTTACTTTAATATTTGTCTAGGGAAAATAAATAATCGACAAGCTTCAAAGTATTCGACTTTATTAGAATTTTAACTTAATGCAACTTATTATTTGTGGTTCTATTTAACTTATTTTGCAATTATAATTAATATAATATTATCAATATCAATCACATAAAATTTTTTACTACTTCGTTTAAAGATTTTTTTTACATCACTAAGTCCTGTGAAGAGTATAAAGAAATACAGTTTTCGATAATTAGGTATGAGTGTTTATTAGTACACTCAAGATTTCAAATTCCAATTCATATTCGAAATTCATTCATATTTGTTCGTAGCAGTAATAAGAGAAGGAAACTCTTTTCTCAAGTTGGTTTTCCTAATTTCGATCCTCTTTCAAGAGTTTAAAATTTAAATGCTTTTTCCTATATATTTTTCTATTTTAAAGTAAAAGCATTCAAATTTCGGTATTTTAAAAAATTTTCAGCGTTTCTCTATTTCGTCTAATAATTAAAATTTTAGTGAATAAAATATTCACTCATGCCTCCACTTGTCTAGCAACTAATTAAATATAAGATAAAGTAGAAACGCTAAGAAAATGTATTTTACAGTGCCTGTTATAGTCTTTTGACTGGTGGCTTGTATTTTAGAGATTAATAATAAAAAAATGAAAGACTTTCGATTATGATATTGTGAACATTCTTTGAAATCCAAAGACTCACAGTTAGAGGTTTTCCGGACTTTTTTTTTTCACCTAATGAAAAATTGAAGTCACTTAAGTAAAGAATTGCTTAGAGATTTAGTTTCTCGGTAAAACCCTCAAAATGCAATACATTCTATATATATATATATATATATATATATATATATATATTTATTTATTTATTTCCTTCTTTAGGTGGTTATGGAGGAGGTTACGGAGGTAACTATAACAATTCGTACAATAATTCTGGAAACAACGGTAGCAGCAATGGTCCTGACTGGTGGGACAAGTAAAGCGTTATCACCAACACCGCCGCAACTATTATTATCATTATTAATATTCTTCAAGCAAATTCAATTATATCTAAGAAAGACACAAAAACAGTACACACAACAGTACGCATGAGTATGAACGAACTACGCGGGACAGTGCAGGCGGTATGTCTTCTAATAGTAAATACTTTTACCGACTGTACGCATTTAAAATCTTTTGCAAATGAGGAAACTCATTTGAAGTCTATTCCACAAAGACAGTTTTGTTCCTTTTATTTTGAAAGTGTTGTCGAGAAAACTAGATCAATATTCTCGGAAGTGAATAGAGATCGCTGGGATTTGTGGAACTTGAATCTAGGATTCGACTCCGCGACTTATTGTGCCGGTGAATACACGTAGAGTAAATAATTCATCGTTAAAGAGTCAAATTCAACGATCGTTACTGCTATTTCGGTAATGAGTAACACACAATAGGTGGATATTTAGTAAAATTTTTAGAACTCCTGTCGGGACAATTGGGTTTGTTGTGACTTTATTAATTAAATATTATTAGCGATGTTCAGTTAGCGTCCTTCATGGCACCGGTGGCGCCTGCATTCCATATTTTCAGTTCTAGAGACTTTGTTTCGAATGACTGTTAAAAATGAAACTGATTTTTCCTCAAGCATGAGGCAGACGCCATACGCATTTAAAGTACGCGAACTACACCATCGCATAAGGAGTAATTGCTATTAATCTCTTTCTTGAATTTATAATTCAACGACGAATGGTACTTTGTTCTTTTGCCGTTCCCAGAGTCAGATAAAGTTACGCAGATAACTTGAAGTTCTACCTGGGAAAGCCACGCAACAGTTCGATCAGTCAAATGCTCGAAAGATGCGAACAGAAAACGTCTTGAATTACTTTTAGAAATATTTACTTTGAAAATCAATTGCAGCTGCTGAAGGATATTTTAGTTCCTTTTTTTAACTGTAGAAAGATTATCACATCCTCATTTTTCTGTAATATAGAGATAAAGCGTCCTGATTATTCGCATACTTTCAAATCGCGATTTCTAAGAGTAAGGAGGGCGCTGTTTGAAGAGTAGTTGGACTGATTATAATCTATACAACGGTGATGTACGGAAGACAGTGGGAGAATCTGTGGGGATGTTATAGAAAGAATGGGATTTATAAGGTTGCAGTTACAGAAGGAATAAAACAAACACAAAAGTACTTGGTCGATGGATTCGAACTGTCTAAGAGTTCGAGCCCTTCAGCTGATCAGGCACTAATGCGCATTCGTATGGTATTTTATAACTATTTATCAGTAAAATACGCTATATATATTATAAATAAACCTATTAAGTAATATTCATAAATACATAACGTTAAAGTAATTAAAAAAACGACTGTGATATCGAACGATCTTGTGACATTCAATTTCCACGTGAATTGATAAACGAACGATTAACAAAATACAAATATTAAATTAATTAATTTATCGGTATTGAATGTCGGAAAAGATTTAGCTCGCTTCTTTAGAGCTAAGAATGAAATATTAAGTCGTTGCGATAAATACAACAAGAACAAAGTGGCTGTTGTCCGATCGGGGAGGGCTGAACAAATAGCTCTTGTAGTCCTGGAAATTATATTTTTCGGGCATTGTTTCTACTTAAAATGAGGCTCATTAATGATACACGACAATGCTCGCAAGCGAGATTGTCACTATTGTTAATGACAGCCGTAGGGCTTTATGGGATTGTCGACATCCTTTATACAAGCGTCGTGTTCTTATATAATCTACGTGAAAAAAGTACAAATTCGATTTGCGTGACAACTGACAGAACTTTTAGACTCGTCACAACTTATACCTATTATATTAATAGATTTATAGTGCAATTGCATGCGTGAGATGTGGAATGCCGTGTGCCAGTGGACCAAGGTGTGAATGCCACTCGACGGAGATGATTATTTCGACTAGCGTTGTGAATAAGAAACCGTTAACTTCCTGTAAAAGGTGACAGACTTATCAATTTATCCGTATCGAGATATCATTAACGTCAGAGGAAAAAAAACTCTTATTATTGAATAGCGTCTCGTTTAGTTGAAAAATTTTTCTTCACACTAGGTCTGGGCGCAAGTTTGCTTCAGTCAAACGTACGTTTCTTGTCAAATTTCCCAAATATATAACGCTTTCTTCGTAGTCTTTTTCTCTCCACAAATTTTTAGAGTATCATTTAACTGAATTTAGTATTTGAATCTTAGCGAGAATAAATTGAAATGCATTGTGGAAATAGAATTTAGTTATCCTTTAAAAGAGCGTGCATGCCTTAGTTTCCAAAGGCCGATATATGATCAGTGATTGATTCTTTTTTGTCGCAAAGTATATTCGTTTATATAGCTTTCCTTTTACGTAAAACAAGATCAAACGTGTACAAATGTTTTAGAACACGTGTTGTATATCTGCTACTCAGCTCTGTGTTCAGCTTTATACAATTTTAATTCCTGGTGGAGACTGACTGAAAGCTAACTTGCTTCTCGAAATTGAATCTGTAATTTTTCTCTTTGGATTTTCGATTTTCCTTGAACCGGCGATTAAAATTTCTATATTTTTTACTTTTCTTCTTTGCAGTATTAATTCTAATAATAAATTAATGTAATTATAACTAAATTTAGGAACAAATTGGTCGAGAAGCGGGTGTTGTGTCGGCTGTCCATCAGATTGCAATGAATTATTTTTAATTTAAATAAAAACGCGATGTAGAGTGTTAAAAATAAAACGAAAAAATTCAAATTTTTTAATGAATTTATTTATTAATGCTTTTTATTTATTTTTGTTTTACGTGATTTTTTTTATATAAACGATGAAAACAAAGTATTT
Organism: Synergus gifuensis; assembly: GCA_904066015.1. Classification (NCBI taxonomy): domain Eukaryota; kingdom Metazoa; phylum Arthropoda; class Insecta; order Hymenoptera; family Cynipidae; genus Synergus; species Synergus gifuensis. Next base: position 640,041 of record CAJFCO010000173.1, on the reverse strand, counting down.
GAAAAATACCCTTTGCGTCACGTTTAGTCCTCGCAGAGGTATCGGACGAGCAGCCTTAAGAAACAATTGCTAAACAGAAGGGGATGTAAGACGAGGGTTGGCGAAAATGACAAGTAAAAGAGGGATTATGAATATTAACTATCCTATAATATTATGTGTATAGAATGACGATGTTGACTGTGACTGCAATCATTACTGAGGAAGTAAATTATTACACAGATGCACTAATTCAAATACACGTACACAATTTCACAGAAAAACACTTGCGCAGCGCAACTAGCAAAATAAATAGGTAATAAATCCAAGTATTTGAGTTTGCGTAGAGCGAATGTAATTTGTACACACATCGTTTGCAAGGAGAGGTTCACTATTTTGCTCTGACGAAGGGTTCATTGTTGACAAGACAGCACCAAGAATTAATACGAATTGTGCGTGGTCTTCACGAATTCTTTAGGTTAAAAGTAAAAGACGATGTGCCACCGCGTTGATCGCGAATCGCCGAAATTGAAAGAGAAGCATATTGCACATGACATACATTTGTAAAGAAATGTATACAAAATATCTAGATACACGAGAAACGCATGTTGCAAAAAAGTAAATAAAACGTAAATGAGGAGGAAGTTTGTAAGAAGCGGGATGGCAAAACTTTCTTCTATTGATAGAATTTACTTAATTAATTAAATGAGCGTCGCTTGCCGTTGAATCAAAGAACGCAGACAGAAGGCATGACTTGTTATTATTTACATATCTCAATGAGAGTTTCAATTCCTTTAATTATTATGTACATCGGTTGTGTTCGTTAATAGTAAGAAGGAAACAGAAATTCTAACCGCGACGAGTTCCAGGCTGTGTTTTGTCTTTCCACGTCGAACGACGCATCTCTTATTCATTATTTGTAACATTTACAATCTGCTATGTAACTATTTTCGCTCGTAGAAGAAAGAAGGAAGGAAGAAAAGAAAAGAAAAGAGAATTTCAATGGAACGGTGAATGTACCATTCTGTCGATCTTTTACTAGTAATAAAACATTTACACGCTACATTAGTTGAATTGAAGATGAAAAAGAAAAAATAATAAAAAAGAAATCTAGCAGAGTGTATCAAGCATTGTACTATGTCGTACGGGTATTGAATGAAATAATATAACGATATCTGAAACGAGTTCGAAGTCGTATGTGAAGCGTATCATTTTTGCATTTAGCAATAGCTATGGTGAAATGAATAGGTTTTGAGAAGAAAGTAACGAATTTATTCAAAGATTCAAGTAGATTCTATGACGGTCGTAAACGCTGCTTTAAACGCAATTGAATTTGGTTTATATTTTTTTTTATTTGGCGTATTCACTACATTACTTTCTAGTGTTATGCAAAGTGACAGGAGAATTCTATAAATTAAATCACATAATAAAGAATTGAAAAAACTTATCTTTTGTGTATTATGTACACCTTACTTATATTTTTAGAATTATAAAGATGTAGGTGTATAAGTTTAAGTGAGAGAATTTTCAAATTGTAGAAATACATATATATTATACAGATAATTAACGTTTGTTAAATACTTTTTCTTTCATGAATGTTGCATAATGTTCTATATATATATAATTTTTAATAACCTTGACTTTTTTATTTTAATTATTTCTAAATGAAGCACGTGGAAATTCATGAAATATGAGAATATGAAGTAAGTATGCATGTTTTAATTTCGTTAAATTAGCCAAGAAGAGATGTTTTTTCAAAATTTCGTGCTACGTTATCATTTTCGATTAGTTGTACATATAGGTATTATTAAATTTTAAATATCTGACCTTTATGCGCGTGCGCCGGTTCTTCCACTCAATGCTGCTAATCTATTTTTTTATTTACATTTTTTTTCGTATTTATAGAAATCGGATTAACAATATTTTATTAAAAAAGATTGGTTAAAGAAATTCGTAGACTTGCATAGGATTATAGATAGTTTAGATTTTTTCTACTCTGTACAAGATTTGAAAAAATTTTGAATTTTTGGAAGCTTTTTATTATTTAGGATTGGTAACTTGCATTTCACCAGAAGTCCGTGTGTAGACCCCTCTATTCGGAAAAAAACCGCCCAAAGTTCGCGAATTCGTGACTGAGTGCTCTGTTAAACTTTCCGAAACTTGTTTAATTTCTAATTATTGTTAATTTTTTTTTAGTGTGGTTTAAAGTTTTAGTTCAAGAAACTCGTTCGATCAATCAGATAGTCCGATATCAATATGAACTTGACAATATCGGAAATTATGAGTGGCATACTCAAGATTGATATTCTCGGATTATCATATTTTCAACTTATATTCTATGCAAACGCAATTGTACAAATCTTTATTACTTAACTTTTATTGTGGTAAGCAATAATTAAAACTATTAATATATTTAAAATAATCATTAGGTAAAGTAGGTAAAGTATTCGAAAATAAAACTTTTTTTTTTGAGGTTATATTTTCAGGAGCACATTTCTAAATTTCGAATTTTTCACTTCGGTTCCTTTTTCAAAATTTTGTTTCTACTCTTTCTATTCATTTTCACATTAAAATCACTAATAACAATTAACTGATGCCAAAATTTATACAAGCAATATTTGACATATAATAAAATAATGTATATGATTTTTTACAAGTATTGCGCCTTAATTTCTCCTATTACTTTTTTAAAAATGATGTAATATATTACTTTTTCAGGTTTATTCTTTTCGCCTCGAGTTCTGACAAAGAATACATAAAACTAAATAAAAGAAAGAAAAGAAAAAAAGGAGTAAAAATCAAGGTAAGCCTAAGCTGAAAATAAGGACTCGTGAATCGAGGACGATAGATCGCATTCACATGATCAACAATGGGGCACGTGGGTCGTGGGTGCATTGAAAAGCTTCTTTGGTATAATATCGTATAAGGGTGGAAAAACTTGAGGCACGTAATCCCGGTATGTTTTGGACTCTGGTCACCCGTGGACGTGGATCCGACATTTCGATTAAATACGGGTCGTTTCAGCATGTCCTAATACAAGAATAAGGGCCATCGAGTCACATACGACCGGCTGCAACTCAGAATTGAGAGTATAAAATACACCTGGCTAGCATCCTCCAAAGCCAGCACCCTGCTCTCTCTTCTACTTCCATCGCGATCGTACTCTCTCCCTCCGTCCTTTTTTTTTCTTTCCTTTTTCCCTTGCCTCTCTACAAACACTCACGGCCCTTCGCTTTCCCTCCTCCGCCTACCTTGCCCTTCATTTCTTTATCCATAATATGCAGTCTTTTTTCCTCTTCTCACTCGTTTCGAGCATCCAATTCACTCACTCAGAGAAGAGCACGAGTCGAAACGGGCGAGAAATGCATCTGGTTACTCTTAGAAAAGTGTTTACCTAAAGAGAATGTTTTTAGAGTGTGGATGATATAAAACAAGTTGAGAATTATGGGAAGTGAAGAAAAAATAGTCAGTAGTTAATTTTCTGTTAAGAGAATAATAATCCAATAATCCAAGTAGAATTAAAATTTTATAATCCGATCATTTATTTATGAGAATTCCTTCTTGGCCATCAATATTTTAAAACTTAACAAAGTTTCGATCTTGGAAAAATGAAAAAAAAAGTATTCAGGGTTTAAAACTGATATGTACCAGTAATCGCATGAGAACCGGTTTATATTTCCGGACTAAAGATAATTTTGTTTCCTTAAACATTCTCAGAAAGCCAAGAAACTTCGTACAGCTCCTTTGGGTGCAAAAACTTTACAACATTGTACATTTTTATTCTTGTAACAGTTAAAATTCTTAAAATAAAAGTATAGAAGAAGAATTTAAAATTCAATAATAAAAACAACTTCAATATTACATCATAGATAAAAAGAGTATAATAATATATACTTAGTTATAGATTGCATAAGTTCTAGAAGTATATGTCCAGCGTATCCCTTAGATTACTAAAAACTCTTTTATTCAATTTAACCTTCATAAATGGATACATATACATACATTATATACTGCACCATTCTATTCCCTGAGCCTTTTAATTTACGACACGCAAACGCCACTTGCAAGAAGTAGTGTTCCTACATCTCTATATCTAAAGTCTATAGTGCAGATATACCTACTCTATAATAAAACAAGATAAAACCTAAATTCGTGAAACAATTATTTCTTGGTTTTACACTTAAAAAAACATTGAAGTGAAAACCTGAGAATTCAGAAAAGCCACTTGCATAATGACTGAAAATTAGTTTAATAATAATTGGTAGGATTTAATGTACCGGAAGTTTCAAAATAAAAATAGACATAGTAGTAGTAGTAGAGGATAATTTCTGTAAATCAGATGACACAGAATAAAAAAAATAGATACATAAGGAAATGGGAAATAGGAACCGATTGTTAATTGTTTTTTCAATTTTACTTTCACAGATCGCAATAAGGACGCCAGGATTACACGGTCCTGACTCGTGCTGCGTGTCCAGGTTGCGCGGCGGTTCTTTGACTCGTTGAGAGTCAGTCAACCCGGTGACGGCTTCCAAGTAACTGCTGTTCTTCGAAGTGCCACTTACCGGCATCGCGTACCTCGCGAAAGCGTGTTCCGCGAGTGAATTCTCCGGTGCAAAAATGCACCTTAAACCCGAATACTATTTAAAATATTGATAGTTTATAATTCATCGAAGAAAGACTTTCTAGATACAAAAATAATTTCTCAAAAAAAATAAATAAACAGAAAAGTTAGATTAAATAAAAAAAAAGACTCCGGACCTCTTGTGAGTTGTGCACGCGATTTAGAAGTTGGAAAAGGATACTTCCTTTTATCCAGTGATGCTCGAGATATTTGAGCAATTATCCGTCTTTGAGCGTGCTAGTAATTAGAACCAAGAAAATTGTAGAGGTGGAATCAAAACTAGAGAACTGATGACATTAATAAGACTGGACTTTGCAAAAAATTAAGAGTTGTCAGAAACTGAGAACTGAAGTTTTATCCAGAACCGTATAATTCCCAGAGACTTGTGGCTTAGTGGAAAAGAATCAGGTGATTCGAATGAAAAAATTGATAATAAAGAAGAATCCGATTTTTGCAAAACTGAAGTAAAGTTACGAGTGCCTAAATCTTAAACTACCTATACTTGAGTGTTGTGGTCGTGCTGGCCTAGTGGGTAATTAGTCGAGTGAGTGTCCTGGAACGCTTGAACAAAATATAATGCAGAATAGTGAATTGTGATAAGAAGTTTGAAAAGAGTTCTAGAATAAGTTTATAAGTTCCAATTTTATGCTGGAAGTGGTTAGAGCAGGTAGAAATCGAACCTTGGATTTCACTGCTTCGATAAATCCTTCAAACCAAAAGCTTTCTCACACTGAAAGTCTAAGGATTGCCATATACGAAAGACGAAATAAGACGAAAGACCTTCTCAAGTTTGCTGCTCAACGACCTGTTTAAATCAGTAACCTGAACCTCTTGCTCTTTTGTCGCTGCTCCAGTTTCTGAAATCAATTTCTTGAATCGAAAATTCCTCAAACTTTGTCATCCAAATCTAGAAACATTGATGCTCCCTTTGAAAAATAAAAATCAAGAATCATCCCGAGAACCGGTTTAGGAGCTCACACGTGGGGATTGATTTATGAGTGGAGGGGCGAAGAAATTCCTGGATCCTTAGATCGTACCTGATATTTTATTAATTTATTATTAAAATATTGTAGGGTTTATAGTGAATATTCAAGAATGGAGGAAGAACTGCGATGTCCAGTTTGCAAGGAACTTTTTAGCGATCCGGTTCTTTTACCTTGTTGGCATGCTTTGTGCCTGGGATGTGCGGTCAATATGCAGGCTCCACCGGATTCGCCCCCGGAATCGACAACGGATTCTGCAAATGCACCAGGTTCAGACCAGGAAGCGGATAAATTGTCGATCTTGTCGGAAACCGATTCTGGCGTCGTTTGCAGCAGTACATCCACGGGTTCTAGACCCGGAAGTTATGTGGGAACACCAGGAAATGGTGGTTTCCCACCCTCTGGAGGTACCCTCTGCTTGTCCTGTCCGGTTTGCCAGAAGACGGTGTACTTTGATGAAGGAGGTGCAAATAACTTACCTAAATATAGGTCAATGCAACGTATTATTGAGAAGTACTTGGAGTCGAAGAATATCAAATTACAGTGTCAAATGTGCGAGAAGGAACCCAATGATGCGACTGTCGCGTGCGAGCAATGCGAGGTGAGATTTGTTTATAAACATTATAAAACTGTTTGGCAAGGACAACAAAATGTTTCGTTGCTATACAGTCAATCAAATATTTTGTTGACCCCACCAAATAATTTTTTTAGTGTGAGACTAATTATTGTAGGTTGAATTGACATTGAAAATGGATCTAATGATAGTCTTCTTCCGCAGATAATGACAAGTTTTAGGAACCATTATCAGAGCGGGAATAGAAGTATATGATGTTATTCAATATTACAAAAAAATCGCAGATTTCAGAAATTAGAAGGGTTTCCATATTATTCAAGAGATTTCAGAGGAGTACAGAATTTCCAAGATTTCATTGACTCTTAAAATTTCTAGAGTTTTTTTTTAAACGGATTTTCAGGGATTTTAAAAGATTTCCAGGAATTTTAAAAGATTTTGTAAGATTTGAAACAGTTTTGAATAGTTACGCGTGATTTTTTGAGGAGAAAGTTTAAGTTTAATTAAGAAAATTCTTCAATTTTGTTGTTTTTAATACTTGATATTCAGTTAAACTGACTGAAGTATCCAACTGGAGATCAAATGTACATAATATTATTTAGAATTCAACTCTTATCATAATCCAAGAGAATCATTTGATCAATATATTATTTGAAATATGCAGTGAATTTACTGAATTGTTGTTTAAAGCGGAGTTTCGCTAACATTGTGGTACAGACTGGTATCAATTAGTATAATTATGGAATTTCGTGTGAAACCAGTTTCTCTCAATCTATACTTGACCTCATGCCAATACATGAAAGTTTAATACATATTTAATAGATAATTAAAAAGAATTAATTCACTAATTAATAACGTAATTTCATACTTAATTCATTAATTCTATCTACTCCTAAATTTCTTCATAATAAAATAATTCCTTCATTTAATTTAAAATTAAAACTAATTCCATTCAAAACGGAACATGTGTAGTTCGCTTTTGATTCGTAATTAAATTTATGGAGTATTCCTTTCACGCAATTTAACACCGTTATATTTATAGTAGTCGCCAAAAGTTTCATTAACTTCGTTTGTGATTATTTATAGTAGGAGCTAAATCTCATATGTAATTGAGGCTTAAATCAATATTCAATGTAGGCTTCCAATCAGTATTTATATTCAAGATTATCTCCATATACACATTAGTTTTCGCAATCCTGGATATCTTTTAAAACTGAAATTTTTATATTACCCATTTTAAACTTTAATTTCGAAAAATTTCTTTTGGAAATCCTGCAGGCAGCGAACCTTTTTCATTGAGCGAATTCGTAAAAGATCCGTTCTTACGATATATTATGTGCCAGACAAATTTATCAATAGGCGGATCAAGCGACCCTTAATCCCGGAAGTGTACAACATTCCAAAGACGTACATTACAACCCCTGAAAGCAGAAAGTATCCCATAATTTCATGGGACTCAGTAACATGTTTAAAATAGATTAAGCTTAAAACTCTTTCAAATTAACGATATCGAATAGAGTTTCCATAAAGTCTTAAATATACCCCAATCGCACTCTTAATTTCCGCTGCCGATCAATATTGCCATAAAATATTGTTGCAATCTTGTAACAATATTGCGCTGAAGTTTCTAAAAAATTTCGAAAACCATGAAAAAATTAGTTATATATTTTTTTATATTTATAATTGAATAATCGTCCATTTTCGTTTCCTAAAATCTAAATTCTTGTGCCGACAATATTGCTAATTTCGTCGTGCAATATCAATATTTTTAAATTAATCCGAATACGTCATTTACTTCTGAATTTAATTATCTAGTCTGAGTTCTAGAAATAAACGTTAAAACAACTTCTATTTTAGTTTAAATTATTGAAAAAAAATATTCCAATTTTCGAACATTATATTTGAATTTTAAATTACATTAAATGAGATTCCGTATTAAATAATACATTTTTTTAAATTGAATGCTTTTCAATTTAAAAACAGTCCGAATAGAAAATTTCCATCTTTAAATTACGAATTAAATAATTCTGAATAATCTTAAAGTAGGACGTTCCTAGTTTTGAATTTATTGAAACTTGACCCTTACAATTTGAATACAGTCAAAACCCTTTCTATTTTAAACGTTTTCGGTTTCTTTGTTGAGATATACAAAAGTGTTTTCAGTTCTTCTCATTCACTCTAATTTGAAATCATTTATAGTAATTATGGGCTTCTAAATAAATTGTGACTTTTTTCAATTTGCAAATGCTTTCAATGTAACCTATGCATTAAATCTTTCAATATTTGTAATTTAGAATCGATAGGATGGTTGATTCAATTCCTCTGACTCTTTTGAATTCTTTAAACTCTTTAAAGTGTTTTTTAACTCTTTTAGATTCGATTAGAAGTCAATTGAATTTATAAAATTTCTAACAGTCTTCTTTTCAGATTTTTCTGAAGCTCCTTGATTTATTTTGAATAAATTCAAATTATTTAAATTAAAATTATTTAAATTTAAATTATTCAGCATGAATTCTATTATACAAAATTCTTTGTAAAATTTTTGTATTCAACGTTTTTCTTGTTTTCCTTTCTTACGTCGAGAGAAGTTCCGACATTTTCGAGGACCACTTTCATCGTTATGATTTACTAAAAACTTGCAGCAAGAAGCAAGATTTACATTAATCGATCCTTGATCTCTTTCTCTTTCAGGTCCTGTACTGCGACGTGTGTAGAGAATCCTGTCATCCGAAAAGGGGACCCTTAGCGACCCACAATCTGGGACCTCCGCGGGGCAGATGGCAGTCGAATGGGGGAAAAAGTGTTCGAGGTTCTAGCCACGACTGTAACCTCGTGTGTCCCGATCACAACGGCGAATCCGTGGGCCTTTATTGTGCACTCTGCAAGATAGCCGCCTGTTCAAATTGCCTGAGAGATCGACATGCAGCCCATGCCCTCGATGTTCTACCCTTGGCAGCAGCTTGCAAGGCCCAAAAGGTACGTGCCATTATGCCATGTCTTTGTTATATAGATTCATAGATTCGATCAAAGAACACCCAATTCGACTTTATAAATCGTTCAGCTTACATAAAAGTTTGGTCGTAATTGGTTCTATTCTTCAGAGAAGGCGAAGTAAACAGTTTTGGGTTAGATACTCGTAGTGTTTACATAGTAGCGATTTAACCGGGAAACCGGGAATTTAATTTTAAAAACTGGGAATTTACAAGGGTTGCAACTAATTAATTACATTTGTAATTACATTACTAGAGTAATTAATAATTACAAAAGAAAAATGGAAATTACATTCAAAATAATTAATAATTATACAAGAAAATTGTAATTATACTGTCTGATACTGTAATTAATTATAGTATTCATTATTATAATTTTCTTGTGTAATTATTAATTATTTTGAATGTAATTTCCATTCTTCTTTTGTAATTAGTAATTATTTCAAGGATAATTACAATTTCTTTTATGTAATTAGTAATTGAAAATGAATAATTAACCATTTTTGCAACCCTGGTGTTTACTCCTGATCCAATAAAGATTCTAACGAAATACTTCAGTTTTACTTAAAAACTATGATTTTTTAAATTTTTCACAAGGAATTAACCGTTTGATGAGAATATTACATAATTTTCATAATTAACGGGATTATTAGTGCAGCTCATAAATATTCATCGGTCTAAAGGTTTATAAGTTATCATAACATTTATTATGAGTGTTTTTGAGTAACATGTAACTTTTAATGACGTTACTTTTAATACTTTTAATAACGCAGACACTTTTTAAAAATAGTCCTGGAAAGAAATACATATAAGGAAAGGGAGCATTAATTTTTTAAATTAACGTTACTTAAAGTATACCATGTATTTCTATTTATTCGCAAATATATGTTTTTGCTCAAGTTGTTTCTGAAAGAGAAACTTAGATGAAGTATAGAATTTGTGCTACTCTCTTTGGTTCCAATTTTGAAAAAAAGTGGATAGACCCTTTTTTCTATTATTTATTCGGAATTTATCGTCAAAAGATTTTTTAAAAACCCCATTAGAGGGCTTTTGAGATGATATTTCAAGGGAAAGTTTACCTGAATTATTCAGGGAGCGTATATTATGTAAATGCATATTTAATTTCGTAAATATTTCCCTTTTCATTTAATTAGTTATGCTTCTTGTTTCTTTTTTTTTTTTCTTTATTATTGGCAGTCTCCGAAAAGCGATGTTTTCCTAACCGAAACACAGGTTTAATAAAATAACAAAGTCTGTTACATAATGAAATAATGAAATCTTTCCTTCAAAACAATTTTTCCACCGCAGAGAGTAGCAAATTGAATTCAGCTGGCGTTCTCATAAGGGATTTTTTTAACACGAAGCGGAAAGAATGAATTCAGCAGTGGAATAATCGAGTGGGTTAGAGTTACAGAAAGTAAGGGTTTGAAACCGACGATATTCCTGGCGCATAATTACCGGCTCCCGTTAAAATCCCCGTGGCGAATAACGTGCTTGTTTGAAACTTTATACCACCCAGATCGAAAACCCAACCCAGAAAATGGAGAATGGGTAAAACGATTCACGTGGAAAATACTCTGGTGATCCAGAGGTGTAGTTTACAATGGCCGTTTATATATCTATTAAAAATTTTAGACCACATTGATATACATATAATGTGTAGTTAAGCAATTATTCAGGACAGGATGTCCTACCAACCATAACTCCATTGTTCATTCGCACTGCAAACGAGATCCGAAGTAATAATTTCTGCTTGGTTGATGATATGATAATAATAAGCAATGATGAGCTGTCGTAATTGCATTGAAACAGGTTTTTATCCAACTTTTCAGCCAAGTTGTCAAGCTCAACAGCACGTGAAATTATTCCGCAATAATTTTGCCACTTTTCGAGATCTTTGTCCAAAATAAGAAAACTAAAAAAAAACTTGCAAAAATTTAAGGGGTTTAATGTTATTTCAGAGAATTTAAAAATATTTCCAACGATTTCAAGCAGTTTTAACGGATTCTAAGAAATTGTAGGTATTGTTTGTTAATTATTAAATTGACGCTTTATGTCCTTTCGGATTGCCACCCTACATTTGTGAGATACCGGCCCACGACTTGAAATACATGTCTCATTGTCTGTAATGTGCTGTTGGCCCACATTGTTTCTTAGCATTGACCTCGAAATCCTTTGTCCTGAGTATGCATCACGATGAGAGACAGAGGGTCTTCATTGGTGGTGCAATATGTCGATTGTTCGTACGACAGCTGGTGTCGATATCGCGTGTGACGTGGGTGTGTCCGTCAATTCAAGCCACACTTTGACCTACACAACACCTGGTCACTTCCTGGCACATGGATCCTGCCTCCCCTGAAGAGAATCATTTCCTCTGTGATCAATCTGATAAATTGCTAGTCACCCAGTCACACCAGCCTGGTTCCATTCGCTAATTGATTACTGAATAGACACTCTGCAATCTGCATACCCAAATAAATTCAATTTCAATTTCCTTTTGCAAAAAACTCCATTCTTCTCTTTTCCTCTATGAATTCCTCAATTTCAATTTTCTGTAGTGAAAATCACTCACAGAAAAAACAGCTTTTCATTAATTTAATTTCTGTCAGGCTGCAAGCTATTTTTATATTAGGCGTTCAGAGCCAGAGGAGTCTGATTCGCTTTATGTGAAAAAACACGTTAACCAACGGTTCTGGTTTTATCCATCAAAACCGCTTTCTTTCGGGATTTTTCTATTTCGTAAATTTTTATTTTTCTGTTACTTTCAACTTCGGAAATTTTAAATTGGTAAACGTACGTGACCCCTTTTAATTAGACTCTTTATTAAAAAGGTATAACAGAAATATATACAGAAAATCGAGCGCGAATATTTTAATTGACTTTTTTCTGCTTGATTTGGCATATAATAACTCAAACGCTCTTTAAATCATTAATCATTTGATTTAATATTTTATTCGCAGCTTAGGGATTCGGCAGATTAAATTTCAGGATGAAGTATATATAATATAACAGATCTTGGTTGTGTAGCACTATTATAGAATGTTTAATGAAAATTATTGCCGGGACGATTACTTCGCACGTTGGGATTAGGGTTCATCCTCGGTATATAGGAAGGTCCTGTAAGCCGGGAGAGTAGGCTAATTACTAAACTATCGAAACCCGGTGCGTAGGGTAAATTCTCTCTCACATACGTAGTACAACCGCAACTATTGCTTGCTCGTACATCAAAATTAATATGCAATAGCATTTCGCCCAATCTGCGGGGCCTGCACTACTACACGCTGATAGGAAAATTAATGACCGTCGGATAAATTGACCTTATGTCGAGAGGCCCGGCGAGAGTGGAAATAATTCTGCACCAAAATGTCACTCGAGATGCGAAGTGATGTGTATTTCAATGAGCTGCAAATGGTCTTATTAACAAAGAGATATTCGAGTTTCATATTAATCATTTCGAGCTCAAATAAATCCTCGACTGGATACATATTTTGCAATCAAAGACAAACACCAGAGATCAAACTAAAATTTAATAGTATTTATCAAACATAGTATGATAAAATTTCGAAAAATTTTAATAGGGTGTCTACTGTGTGGGAATTTAAGGGTATGTGATACTTTACCATAAGAGCAAATTAGTTATACCAATTATACATTCATAATAATAAATGTTTTTAGCTAATAAGAGTCAATAAACCTTCGTCTATATAAGGCGAAGGTTTATTGACTCTTATTTACTAAAAATATTTATTATTATGAATGTATAATTGGTATAAGTAATTTGCTCTTATGGTAAAGTATCACATGCCCTTGAGGAAATCCGGGAATTGTTCGGGAATCTCTCGGAGACGTATTTGAATTTTTGGCTTTGTTTTTCAAAAAAAAAACCCAAATTTTTTCTTTAAACTTATATAACTTGTAACCTAATTGAGATATTTCAGATTTTTTTCCAGATTCTGGTAGAATTAATCACCTTCTTTCGAATCCGCGAAAAAATTAATAAAATGTGCAAAATTAACAAAATGGCGGTGGTTTTTCTGAAAATACTAAAAGGCGATTTTCTCAAAAAAAATCACACTTATATTTTTTGCCAATTTTTTGTTGAATTTGTACTATCATGAGGAAATTACCTTGCGAGTTTTATTCGGTTTAAATAACTTTTGTGGCCAGAAGAATTTTTTTTATAAAATCGAATTCTCGCACTTTTCTTGCAAACAAAGGTAGATACGAAGAAATGCAAATATTTTGCACAGTTAAGAAAGTTGTACAAAAAGTTCTATTACTCATTTATGATATCTTGCACCATTTCCTAGAAAAGTAAAAAAATACAATTTTCTGGAAACCACATTATGAAAACTATTTTAAAATCTAGGAACTTTAAAACGATGTCTGCAAAAAATAACTCCGACTGAATCTGATGCAGGTGATTGAATTAATTCTGGACTGACCTAAATTTCAGAAAGTAGAAGTCTAGACATGTGAAATATATAATATTTGATGATATTAGATTTTTTCAATTTTAGATTCACTATAATTGACGATTGAAATTAATGTGGTTATTATGTAGAACTGTCGCAATTAGACTGGTGAATTGCAATAATGGATTTCACGAATTTGACAAATTGTATGTGATGTAAATAGGCTACTCCTATATGAGAGTGCATTAGGGGGGATATTCGATAACTTGGTAATTGGCTGTAAATAGACAGCTCTAGGCCTTGTTTCGGACCCTTCACGCTGCCCTACGTACCTGGCATTAATGGATTGTTCGCAAAGTGAACGCTCGTATTAACGCCCTTGCATGCTCTCTCCTCAATACCAAGTAAAAATGATTCAAAAGTTGATTACTCCTGAATAATCAGTTTCAATAATGAACATACCCAGGGAAAATCGCACTCCTAATATATTTTGGACAATTTTCCTCTTTTTAAACGCATAGTTTGGATAATTACTAATATTACTAAAACTAGATTGTCTTAAGCAAATAGTAAACTATTACGTCGCTATTTACTGACCGATTTGTATTTTCTTTAAATACTGCAATTTTAATTAATTTTTAACTTTTTAATGTAAGTGGGAACAGGACTTTAGTGCCCTGACTAGTAATGAAACGGAGGTACTAAAGCCCTAGCTGTTCCCACTTACATTAAAAGTTTAAAAATGAGTTAAAATTGTAGAATTTAAAGAAAATAAAAACTTTAATGGGAAGACCGCCATAATGAAATAGTATATGGTACTTTCGGTAAATAGTGACGTCACATTTTACCATTTGCTCTTAAATTCAGCAAAAATGGGGAAGTAAATAAATGAATTACCAAAAGCAAATCAAAATCGTGATATTCAAAATACTTTGCCCAATACTGTACAATAGATGTGACTTCGGTATTAGATCGGAAATCACTCCAAGCTCGCGTGCTTCCAGGTCTACTTTTCTCGTGCTTCTAGAAATTCGATTTCAGTCACTAAGAGAATAATCGATAATCTTGTAAAAGCATTACGTAAACTGTATAGTCTATGTGCAGAGACCCCATAAATAGAACCTTCGCGTCATAAAACTTGGGCTTATGACGAAAGTGTGTCGAGAAGTGAAAGAAAAAAAAAGCGCGAACAGCGTTCACTACTCCAGCCTTACAAAACTTCGTATTGAAGAGAAAATGTACCAACCTATAAAATATTTTCTTCTACATGAAATGGTACGCGAAATTTTATAATTGAGGAGCATTTTAGATATGTTTCGTGGTCAAGAGGGCGTGGCCAAAATGTACAGTAATGGATAAAAGGGGGCGGGTCAAAATAATATAGCCAACCATAAATGTGGGCGTGGCTCATGGGTACAGTCGATGAAGAAAGTTAATGTTCATATTTTTAATTTACATTCTGGGTTTGAATCGGTGAATGGACTGATTATTCTGATTATAACCAGCGAGGAGAAACTTTTGCCGACACAGTATAGAAGATGTTAAAGACCTATAGGGATATTTTCGCTGCCATTAAATATCGCATAATATGCAGTGTAGCAGAAAGACGATCTGGGTTGCGATCTTCCATGCCGTGGATTTTAAATCTCTTTAAAAGAGTCACGCTTCGATTCACGTATCACGAGGGCGCAAAGCGCACAACAGTCTTAAGGGAAGGACACGAAATTCAGCCGGGACGCTCGATTGCCGATGTGGTGTGGCATACACTATTGGCACGAAACTTGTGTTTGTGGACTTGTACATTTATATATACGAAGACAAAAGCCGAGAAAACGAAAGAAGAGAATCACATTGCACGCTGTACAAGGAGAAAGATAGAGTGAGGTGGAAACGTTGAAGAAACAAGAAGAGCGAAAGAAATAAAAGGGTCAGGAGGAATATAAGGAGGGTCTATAAGGTTCTACAAGAAGGAGGTCGATCGGAATACAGAGATAAGACTTTTCCACTTCGGAGAAAGGGCTTAGAACTACAAATAGGCTTGTCTATTTTTAACAATTTACTGAGATTGACTTTTTTTAATTTAAGTTATACGAGTGGGATGTGGTGCAAGATTTCAAGCTTGATATTTCTCAAATTGCTCCACCTTTTCTAGGAAAAAATTTCCTATATTTTGTGATGTGAAAATTACTGAAATTAGAATGAGAAGCAGGCAAATTACTCAGAGAGCAATATGGTTATAGAATTTCTGTCGTTGGAAAAAATCGCAATTTCTTTGTTGAAATTCGACTTTATGATTCTTGTGAAGATAGTGGAAGATTTGGAACTGGTTTAGAGAGAAAAAAGAGAATTAAATAAAAGAATGGACAAGCCAAGCCCTTTTGATATCAAGTATTAGGGGCGTATTATGAGCGAAGTGTATACTCACTCCAACTCGTATGGAACGAAAGCCAAACCTTCAATCTTGTCTTTTCCTCACTCTTTTCCTCTTTAATTTTTTTTCTGTTCTCCCTCTTCTTATTTTACTATCATCCTCTTCCACTCGTCGTTTCCTCGCCTCCCTTACTCTTTTATGCTTGCCTCATGAACAGCTTGTAGTAGAGTAGAAGAACTGAGTAGAACGATGGCAACCCTTCGCACCCGCACCCAAGCCACAAGACAGGTCATTTGCGAAGAACATATAGCATATACATATGAAAGTACAGACAAGTTCATTAAATATAGCTAACAGGAGTATTGCTAGAAGATCTTATGAATCTGAGAAGTTGTAATTCGGATTATTACATAAATTTTTAAACAGGGTGTACCAGTGCGTACCTAACTTTGTCCTCCGCTTTGCTGTAATAGGGTGACCAGTTGACCACATATCAGACAAGTCAGGGAAATTTCAGGGAAAAAAATTTGTCAGGGAAATATCAAGAAAATGCTAGTAGTTGTCAGGAAAAATAGAAATTGACATTTATGCTAACTATGTTATTTTTGTCGTATTGAACATATAGATTTTATAGTTTATTTAACAGATTTTAGAAACTTTCTAAGGATTTTGAAGGATTACACTCATCTCGCGATCGAGAGCACTCCGATCGAGAGCACTTTTCACGCTTGACTGATTCTACGTCCCCCCCGAGCGTCCCTCGACAGCCTACACTAAGTGCCGGCGCTCGCGAAGTTAATGCCGTGGTGAAGTCAGAGTGCTCGCTCGAGCTATTTTAATCCCATCCGATCGAAGTCACTCGACCCCCGAACGGTGCTCTCGATCGCGAGGTGAGTGTATAAAGAATTTCTAGACATTTTTTGAAATTCTTTGGGTTTCTAATGATTTCAAGAGATTTTCAATATGTAATTGAAAAAGATTTTAAGAGGTTTCTAGGAATTTAAAGGGATTACAAGGAATTTTAAAGGATTTTACGAAGCTTGCAAGAATTTTAAGAAATTTTGAGTTTTTAATGTGCCTCATAGAATTTAAAAAAATTTCATGGAATTATAAAGGATTTTAAAAAACTTGGAAGAGTTTTAAGAAATTTTAAGGGACTATAAATATTCTCGTGGAATTTTAAATTCATTCTCGTGGAAATTTTAAAGAATCTCACAAGATTTTTATGATTTATAAAAGATTTTGTAGAATTTTAATGGAATTTCAAGAGGGTTTCAAGAATTTTAAGAGATTTTGACGCATTTTAAGAGATAAAGTTCCTCGTGTAATTTTGAAATATTTCAAGAGATTTTTAAAAGATTTTGAGGAATTTTGAAGGATTGTAGGAAATTTTAAGATATTTTTAGGAATTTTAAAAGATTTTGAAGTTTTTTGAGGAATTTAAAGGATTTGAAATGATTTTGAGGAATCTTAAAACAATTAGTGAAAATTTAAGGGTTTTCATGAAATATTAACGAATTTGAAAGGATTTCGTCGAATTTTAAGATGTTTCTAGGAATTTCAAGAAACAATGAATTTTAAGAGATTTCCAAAGTTGTGTCGTAAATGTGAGATATTTTTACGAATTTTAAATGTTGTGAAATGATTTTAAATTTCGAAAGTCAGGAAAAAGTCAGGGAAATGAAAAAATTGAATCTTGTGGCCACCCTGTGTAAGTAACCCCTGTTAATATTAAAATATGAAAATATAAACTGGAAAAATTAAATATCACGCCATTGCATTCGATTACCAGTAAAACACAATACATTCACACAATTCTTGAAGCGCTCAACGATCACACATTCATACAGATAAACCGTTCTACTTATATGCAATAAAGTCTGCGGTATTTTGTTTTGCATTCTGTGAATGATGAAGAACAAAGAGTGAATAGTTGGAGAATATAAAAATATAGTTATATAGAGGATGAACTTGAGGGCAAATTGCAAAAGAGTAAAAAGAAAAGCAAAGAAACAAGGAGAAAGAGAAAGAGAATGAGGAATGAGGAATAGGAATTGCAGATCTGAAAGAGGAAAACAAGTTTGCCTTTGTGGTTTTTTGCAGGACTACGTTATCTTTGTCGTCTATAAGATGTTTAAATACATTACGAACAAGTTTCGATTCAGTGTATTCTGTACTGTACTAGTGTACTGAGAGACTTGAAACCACCCTTGTGACAATCGTGATCATTTTACGAGACTCCATTCACATTCTCATAAAAATGGCGGCGGAACCGACCCTTGAGAATTTGCACTCATGTGCACGTGTAACCGCATTGTTGTTCGTGGGGACAGCCGTACAGTTTTCTTTAAAAATGTTCGTTAAATATGTTTATTTTAGTACAGTACAGCCAAAAGTTTTAATACACCTGTTTTTCGATGATCGTTTAAGCTTTCTTAAATTTAGTTACATCAAAGATTACATTTTTTCTTTCAAGTAAGTGAAAAGCTATATCAAAACTCTGCTTAAAATGAGCCCAGAATACAGAAAAATAATTGGACAATTATTTCAGTACATCTATATATTAGATTCCATCAAAATTTACCTTTAAAATGAGTCAAAGAAATTTTAAAAATGTTCATTATATCAAAAGTTATTAATATTTTTATAAAACATTATTATAAAATTTTACGTTTTTTGCAATATCTTCTTAAAAAATTGACAAAGTGACTTCGTTCTGGGCTCATTTTAAGCATAAGTAAGTTTTTAACTTAAAAATAATTTTTAAAATCCTTTGATATCTTAAAATTCCTAAAAATATTTTGTTCCTTAAAATTTTTTGAAATCTTATTCTGATACAATATATGTTTTAGTATTCTGAGTTATTTTAAAAATCACTATTTTTATTTTTCATTAAGGACGTTTTTAAAATTGTTCCATCATTATTTTGTCTTCTGGTGATTATACATGGTACTAATGAGATGTGGTATTTTTAAAAAATAATTTTTTTTTCAAATTAAATGAACGGAAAATGATTGTGTCTACGCTTTTGGTTCTTGGTGTATGATAGTGTGTTTACGTGTATTATCTGCTAGTATGGCAAGCAGAGAGAAGCTCAGTCTCGCCATTTTTGTCGAAGATCACTATAATAGGCGCCATTCGCTCTCTTCTTGAACCATTACATGGTGTTCGTATACAATATACCTACACCATACGGCATAATACAGCACACACCTACCATGATTCTTCCCGAGTGCTTTTAAAGTGATGAGAATTGTTGAGAAGGCCTTGTTCAAATGTTCGCACTCTCTACCTTCGCGAGGTCACGGTCGGCTCGTTTTTTATTCACAGATTACGAAAATCTCTGAAAATGTTTCTTCCTTTCATCCACCCTTGCTGAAATGCAGGATTTGATTTCAGATTTCTACATTTTCATCGCACATATTTCCTTCTTTTATTTCCAATTGAAAATTCTATATGTAATAATTCTATTAAGCGTGATGAAGTTTATTAGATGAAAATGATCATTAATTAATTGTAATAATTATAATCGAGAAATCTGGAAATTTAATTGAACCCATTGAAAGTAGTGCACTATGGATGAATAGATTTGATTAATGCAAATTATCAAATAATAAGCTGGGACCAGAATCCAGTTTAATCGAAGCTTGAGCTTTCATTACTACAATTCAATTATTTCAGACTGATTGGTCAATTAGGGATTTAAGCTTCACTTGAACTTTAAGTGGTTGCATTACATCCACAATTCTGGTTAAATATGAAGTATTATTAAATAGCCGTTCCTTTTCATATTTTGATAAGATATACTAAAAAGTTAAAAATCATGAATTTTTAATTATCGCTTTAAAGCAAAAATTACATTATAAAAAATAATATGTATACGTTCTTGCAGAAAATTTTATGTTATTGTTCAGAATGGGCTATGATTAAGATCTTTTATAGTGCACTTGAGGCGAATGTTATCGAAGTTGATATCATTGATCTTTCATTATCTTTGCTAGTTTACTCTGAAAACGCGTCCCTCACATCAATGTTTCTGCCTAATCCTCTTACGAAGTTACAAGGGCTTTTAGCAAAAGCTCTCTCAATATGACTTTGAAACTTATACCAAGTTCCTGTCCTTTTGTGATAAATCAGATTATTAGGTCCTAATTCCCAGATTTAGCTTTTCTTCGAAATAATTAATCGATTTATGTATAATAATTATCGTTCAGGACAAGAAATTTTCTTCTGTCGACACTAAAATTGTATATGATTTGCTCCTCTTATCTCTCCATATATCAAAATTGTAAAAATCGAAACTTAAATTCAGAACTTTGGGAGTGATATTCGTTTTAGGATTTAAACTGTGTTTCGGTTAAAATTAGCGTACACTCAATTTCTGGGAGAGAACGTCCTAGAAAGGTGAGTGTATATAATTGTCTGATATATGCTCGTCGAGTTCGGGTACACTGAGAAAAAAAGTTGATTTAAATCAAATAAACATATATTTGTTACAGAGCCAACTAAAAAATATCTTTAAATTAAATAAAATTTATTTGATTCAAAGAAATTTTCTATTTGAATTAAATAATTTTCTAATTGAATTAAATAGAAAATTTCTTTGAATCAAATAAATTTTATTTAATTCAA